>BCNH02000002.1:22213274-22228460 GCA_001662345.2 Metrosideros polymorpha var. glaberrima | reverse complement strand
GGAAATTGCTAACGTAGACGTAAACCGTCATACGGCATAATCAACGTTGACACGAAACAATTTTCTATAATATATTAATTTTTTGAACTTTTTTATAAAAAAAAATTTTCTTTTTTGCATGGCCAGCGAGGGCTAGCCTCACCAGATCTAACAAGGCCGAACCTCACTCAAGCCACAACGGCCTCGTCAAGCGTCGCCTTGGCTACAGCGATGCCGGGCAGGGCAACACCCAAAGAGGCTGCCATGGACTCGAAGGCAAAAGGAGTCTCGAACCAAATTATGTATTAATTTAACTCTTTATCATTCGTGCCGTTATTGCTATTATTATTATCAATCACAATAATACCAGTTTCCATTCGAGAGTCTCTTCTATCCCTTTATTTCTCATATCATGAGCCTTTGGCGAATACTTCCTTTTACTACCACGTTGACCCTTTCGAATAGAAGAATCCACATATGGAATAGGTTTGTTTTTTTTATTGTCTTCATAGGGTGTGGTCTCCTAGTACTTAATTATTTAATGGCAAAATCAACGCAGTTGATCCTTTACGTTCTATGCCCGTGATTCTCGCTTGATTTAGTTCAAAAAACAAAGGCTTGATTCCACACAAAACCACATACCAGGAAACAAGCCAATGGTGCAGAATTTAGTAAACCAAAAGAAAGATTCATTATCGCTTTTACGTCTGAAATACAGTTCAAGCTTAAAAAAAAAAAAAAAGAGTAAGGTCAGAAACACAGTTGCCGAATTTCTGCAGCAACAGAGACCCTAATTAATATGACTTTACAATTGACTAAGCTAAATAAAGAACAAAATACATCAATATGGAACTCCATCTTGCTATTACAGATAGCACAACAATACCGCGATCAAGACACAGTTCGCCCAAAGCACAAGCATGCAAGATAGAGATTCTTTGCCCATTTCTCCTGCACCAAAGAATTGGAGAAGTTAAAAGTTTGTTCTTCCTGGCAGCTAAAAAATTTCATTTGCATGACTTGGATAGCCAGCATTGTAATAGATTCCAAGCTTGTACCTTTACATGCACGCTTGGAAATTGGGATGTGCGCAGAGTTTCCTGAGTTTCATCACCAGGTTTGCGTTTAGGTATGCTCAAAACCAGGGCAGACTGATCCCAAGTTGCTGCTGTGGATGTAATACGGTACCCACCATCCCATCGTCTGTGAATGCCCTCGCTAGGATACATGAAATCAAGCTCCACAACCTGAACAAACAAGTTATAAGCGCAAAAGGGAGACATTTGATGAAACTCACGGGCATTGCACAGTAAAAGTAACGGCAAAGTATCCTGTCCTCTTAAAATCCATCTTAGATGTCAATCTCTTTGCACTCTAGCAGAAAACTCCTGGAAAACATTTCAGCTATCCATGGCCCATTTAAAAGAGTGCCATACAATCGCATCAATCTTAGAAAACATTTCAGCTATCATCTAGCTTTGAACTAAACAACAGGAGACATTGCGTGCTTCTCCGTGCTCACCCAAACAGAGGGAACTTCTATGAGGGGATCAAGGACTAAATTCAGCTCAGCTGTCATTAGGACTCACAAACTGGCACTAGCTATCAAGCTCCTGGATCCCAAAAGTCTATTTAATTATGCAAAAACATTCACATTAAGAACAGAACCACTAATCAGTTCCAGCACTCTCCCACTATAAAAATAAAAGATCATATCACGAGATTGTGAATGCATTTTGAGAGAGAGAGAGAGAGAGAATAAATAAGTATCAAGTCAGTATAGTTCAACCTGATCACTGAATCCAGCATTGCGAGACATCACAATACCCCACCGGCTCCCAGCTGTGGCCATGGAGGTAACGTGAAACCCTTCTCTCCACTTCTTGTTTATCCATTTGAAAGGAAAAGACTCGCTGACTTTGTAAGACTGCTGAGTGTACTGGGTACCTGAAGATACTCCATCTATAAGTAATTTTCTAACAGACAAATCAGGAAAAAGATTGAGTTTGCATGGTTTTTTAACAGGATCACCCTTAAAGCAACGATGGGAGAAAACAAACCTTTAGACATCACAACTAGCGAGCTTCCATTATTACAACCAGCAACAGAACTAATGTAATAGTTCTTTTCCCATTGTTCCATAATCCATTCCTACATATCAGAATAGTCAAAATCTGATGTTAGCATATCTCTACAAATCTAAAATATGATGGGCATCCCAAAGAGCAAGAGAATTATTAAATTAGTGATTAGTTAAGCAGAGAGTGTGATAAATGAACCTTGTGTAGAAAGAAAGGCGACAACTCATACACTTGGCTTGTAAAACCAGTTCCAGCATCCATTATAAGGGCCCAGAGATTAGAAGACGAGGCCACACAACTTATTAGCAGACCATCCGCAATTCCTCTCTCCACATGTTGACCTAACCTTGCGTCTGCCACATTGTAATGATACCTGCGCATAAAATGAGGTCATGACTGCCTAATACACACTGGTCAGCAATGTCCTATGGAGAAGGATTTTTCTTCTGAGAAAGGAATATCCACAAATCGACAAGTCCATTCATTTCATTGGATTGAAAATCTCTCCCTCAGCAACAGTCTTTCTAATCGCAATTCTTCAGGATACAACCAAAGCCTACCTCTGCTTCATGGGTAATCTAGCATTGTATATTGAAATCCATTGGGTAGCTGGAACTCCCAGGCGAACCTTTTTCTTTGGTTGCCCATCATCTTCTTCCTCAACGTTCAACCTTCCTCGCTTTTGGCCAACTTGGACAGCCTAGAAATTGTGACGCTAAAATCAATGTTATAGCTGCAAACACCACTCACGACTAATTTAACATATAGTAAACACCAAGGGTTTACCTTTTGAGCACCATCAGTGTTTATTGGCCTCACAGAAGGATTTGGACCAATTAAACCATCAAACAGAGATATCAACTTCGAGTAGTTGGGCTCTTCATCGAACTTCATATTTACTACAAACTCCAGAAACTGTTTCAAAGGTGGAGGGCAGAAGCAGCATAACATTTCGGGAGAAGTCGCCATCTTCTTTTTGCAAACTAGGAAAGATTTGTTGTCACCCTAAGAAAAATAGCAATTGTGTATTCTTAGAAAAAAGCTTAAAGGACCAGGACCATAAAGCCTGTGTTCAGTGGCTGCACCTGATAACCTTGCCAGGGTAACCTGCCTCGATGTAGAAATATTAATGTGTAAGCAAGAGATTCCAGATCATCTCTTCTGCTAGCAGTTCTCCCCAAGTGAGCATGAACACTAGCATAACGTACTGTCCCCCTGGAAAAACATGGCAAAAGAACATGGGAAAAAATATATCACATCACGTGTACTTAACTAAAGTACCATCCAAGGGAACAAAAAGAAGACTAATTTACCTAAACATGTCAGGCCGTTGATCATACTCAACATGACGCCCACTGGAACCATCCCTCCACTTTGTTGCTGTAAAATTAAATGTCAGAAACCAGTCAAAAAGAAAAAACTGAAACAGTAACTTTCAACGATACTGTTGTTAATCATGCTCACCCAATCCCAGGTCAACAAGAAACAACTTTTTCTCCTGTTGTGTGGATGGCTGACCAAGCAAAAAGTTCTCTGGCTTCACGTCTCCATGCACATAACTAGTACCACAATGTCAGAGAATGGAAAAGTAAGAACCAACAAAAAATTACTCCTCTTTTAATATAATCTCCAATCCAATTTTCAAAGGATGGAAAATCCAATGAAGTAAAACATCATACCCCTTTGCGTGCATCTTCTCTAGGATTGACAACGACTCAACTGCAATACAAGCTACCATTTCAGAAGACATCCTGCATGATACCATCAATAATAAGCAAAGATTGATAATGAGAAAATTCTAGTCATATTGAATTTTGAAAATTGAAAACTCTGCTCCTGAGTTTCTAAAAGCTATCTCCATATACTATTCCAAGTCTTATGTCTCCATAGGGCAGAGTGCATCCAGCCTCAACTCAACACAAGACATGAGCTGCTACTTTAACTTCTCATTGGCAAAGCCTCTGTTCAGTTGGAGAGCAAAGACTCGTCCAAATCAATACAAGCAAGCAAGAACAAATAGGCTGCAGATCATACCAGCAATGATCTGAACAAACTATTGCTCAGAAACATGAATAAACACGAGATACAGACTGTCAGTACCATACCGGTTTCTCTGAACTGCCCCTCAAAGACAAGCCAAGTTAAAAGTAAAAATAAAACAGTCAACAAAGCTGAAGAACAAATCATGCTCCCCCCAAACACCATGAGAAGTTTGTATTATGCGGCGCAAAGTGACTAGAAGATTTCTCATGATCCTTTAAACATTAAGCACTCACGTTGCTGAATTTATTGTTAAAAGCTACAACTATTAAATGGCATATTCACAGTATATTCAGAATCAGAACTTCCTCTGATCAGATAGTCATTTAATCCAGTACTTTGATATGACAGAAAAAAGGAGCCACAAGTAAGAACATATGAAAGCAAAAATAAAGATAAAATTACTTACGCCTGTCCAGAGGTATTCCATACATCCCACAAGCTTGGTCCAAGCATGTCCATCACCTGTGAGTATATAAGTTAGACGCAAGAACTTGCTGTGAGTATACATAAAAGCACGAGAGACAAGGTGACTCGTACCATAACATAATACTCTCCCTGTCTTCCTTTGAAGTGCACCCTAGGCACTCCGTAACTACCACCAAGGGCACTGTCAACAACAGAAATTACAGTTAGGAACACGGCACCTGGAACAAATTAAACATTCTAACTATGGGAAAAGATGAAAACTTTATGATAAATGTACATAATTTTGATCAAAATTGTTTTCAAGGAAAATGGTTAGTTTTCATTTGTTTGTTGGTTTAGGGAAAGTGATTTCCTTCTTGCCAAAAGAGGAAGTCATTTTCCCCCAATTTAAGCTTGTTGTTTTCAGTTAATGGAAAATGTTTTCCGTAGGTCGATTAGTTTTCCGTCAACCAAACACCAGAAAGTCGGAAAACAATTTCCCGAAATCAGTTTTCCTTCAAACAAATGGATCCGAATACTCACTTGTAAACTTGCCATTCATATGGGGGACCATAGTTACAGCCCTTGCTATTTCGATGCTCAAATTTCAGGGCTACCTGATACAGATGTCAGCAATGATACGTAAGGAAATACCCAAACAAATTGTTAGTATATAAAAAAATAAAAAACCTAGGACAAGATATTCACAGTGCATATGATGCCTAATTATGCTCTCACCTCGATAGCTCCTGGACCTGTTGTTCGGTCACTTCCCCCACTAACACGTCGACCAAGAAACACTTGACCGAATCCACCTTTGCCCAACTTCTTTTCTATCTTGTAAGTTGGTGATCCTCCCACTTGTACCTTCATATATATAGAAGAAACAAAGAAGTTAAGATAAATCCCTAAATAGCACAGCAATTATCTTTTTCCTCAATCTTGATCCACAGCCACAGAACAATCAGATATTTCACGGTCACTCGACATAAGATAAGTTAAGTCGAACATCTTATTAAGCAAGCCATTATAAAAAAATTAACATAATACTCTCTAGCAGTTCTTCATGCCATAACATAAGATATTCACCAAAATCTATGGTTGACAATCCAAAATTATGCCAGCACGGTTCTAAGACCCTGCATCCTATAGATTACACGAACACTCCAATTTCTTTCCTTTTGATTAGGTAGCGGATCTTATTCCTCCGGAAATGCTCAACACATCAAACAATCAATAAGTGGATTGACAAACTTTCAGCTCAATTAAAACACCGTTAATTATACCAATTATATTTAAACCACAATGCAATTAAACAATCAAAGATATCATAAAACGACACTACCACAAAAAAAATGACCTTCTCATTATCCATATCTAGCACCATCCAACCGCACCCAAAAACTGGAAAACAAAAGTAATGCCAAAAGAGATATACATACACGTTCAGGGAAGGGTGCCGTGCTGCCTTCTTCTTCTTGTCCTCCAGCCTTGTTAGCACTCAACCCGCCGCTTTGGTCGGCCATCGCTTCTAGCTCGACCTCCTCCTTGTCGCCCTCTACACCCTCCGCCTCACCCTCCCTCTCCGGCACAACAACAGCCCGCCCTCTCTTCGCCTTCTTCCCCGCCGCCGGCTCCTCGGTGACCAACTCCCTCCCTCCCCTCGCCCTCTCCCTGGCGACGGCGGCGCGCGTCTTCACGTAGTTCCCGGCGGCTGGCGGCTCCGGTCGCCCCCGCGGCGGCTCCGATCGCTTCCTCGCTAGGGGAGCGCGGCCTCTGCGTACACCTGTGCGAAGCTCGGGCATCGTACGGCCTTGTAACCCATGCACCTCGAGCAAAAGACCAGTTCTTGTCTCATCATATACCTCAGCTAAGCACCGGAGCACTCCGCACTGATCATGGTCAACAGGCGATCGGGAGGAGCAGGCGTTCGACGATGAGCTCGGAGATCCTCCGGAAATGAGGTCGCCGATTGCGCAGAGCTGTGTGATGGATCGATGTGATTTTGACCTCTCGAGCTCCAATTTGTAGATATAGGGGGGCTAGGGTTTGGTGTGTACAGACACACAGAGGAGAGAGAGAGAGAGAGAGAGACTGAATTCGGAAAAATAGAGAAAAAATTTACCGCCGGCTCGAATGTTGGGTAGTGCGGGAACAGGAAGGAGAATGAAAAGTAATTTTAATATTTATCTTAGTTATGATAATATGAATGGCAGTAGGCACACCCTCTATGTATATATAAGGATAATATCAAGAAAAATCCCTATGGCAAATTTACCACAAACTAGTACACATGTGACAAATTTACCATCCGTCAGTTTTCGTCAAAATTTTATGTCAAATTGCTGAGTTTGATGACACGTGACAGTTGACGGAAAGTACCAGTTTGGGATTTTACCCTCCGTTTGTCTCAGGTGTGCCAGTTTAGGATTTTTCGTGGTATTGACTCAATTTAATAAAAACTAACGAATAATAAATTTGTCACAAGTGTACCAGTTTGGAGTAAATTTGTCATAAATGTACCAATTTTTTATTTTTCATGGTAAAAAAGAAGCTTGAGATAAATTTGTCACATATGTACCACTTTATAGTTTTTTTATAGTAAAAAAAATAATTTATGGCAAATTTGTCACGGACATGATAATTTGAGGTTTTTCATGATATTAACCCATATGTGTGTGTGTGTGTGATTTTTCATTTTTACGACATGACTTGCCCATGTGTTTTTGGGTTCTCATATGGAAAACACCGGAACTCAAACTTGCTTAATTGATCTAACTTTCCTTTAACGTTTGTAACGACTCGATTTCGTATTGTGATGTAATTTAGCTTTTGTCATAGTAACACTTCTAGAGTATAATTTTTGTTCCAAAAGCACTTTTAGAGCAAAATTTCATTTGTTAATGCAATTTTAATTTTTTACTTCTGAAGCACTTTTTTACATCTGAAACAACTTCTTTTTTCTCTGGTAGTTGCTTTTTGCCCAAAAAAAAAATGTAATTATTTTCTTACTTATCTACTTCTGGAACACTTTTATTTTTTATTTTTTCCTTCTTACTTCCTTCTACAAGAAGCAAGAAGTGTGTCTAGCAAGGGCCACAAGGCCCTCGCGTGGGCCGCAAGGTAGCCTTACCCACGGTTGGCGAGGCTCGTGATGGGTCATCAGAGCTCGTGATGGCTCGCCGAACTCGTGATGGGTCACGAGGCTAGCCTCGTGAGTGCTTAATGTCTAAAGGATCGTGAGAAATTTTCTAGTCACCTAGCGATTTCCCGGGACGCTCCGAGAGCTTCGCTCGCAAATCGTGAATGAGTTCCGGCCAAATCGCCACCTTCCTCCAACGGTCGAGAACCACCGCCCACCTCCTCCAGCTCCTCTCTCCACTCCTCAAGACCGCTCTCTGCCGCGACTCGTCGCTGGCCTCTCGGTTCATCCACCGCGCCTGCTCGATCTCTCTCCCGCTCGCCACATCAGCTCTCGACCACTTGTCCCACGCTCCTTCGCGTTTCGCTTGGAACTCGATCATAAGATCGTACGCGAGGAGCTCGAGCCCGCTGCTGGCGGTTGAGCTCTTCTCTCGAATGCGAAGGACCGGGATCGAGGCTGACAAATTCACGTACCCTTTTGTCGTTAAGGCTTGCGGCAAGTGTGGGAGGATTGGAGAAGGTAGGGGAGTGCATTCTTTGGCTCTGAAGGTCGGTTTCGGATCGGATTCGTATGTAGGGAACACCCTCATTCGTATGTATGCTGCTTGCGGTAAGATAGGATTTGCGAGGCAGGTATTCGATGAAATGCGCACTTGGGATATTGCCTCTTGGAGCTCTATGATTGCCGGATATGTTGCGTGGTACGTTCTTGGTGATCACTGATCATACTTGCGAGTGCGAGCTCAAACACCTTGTGGGGATAGATTAGCCTACATTTTTCTGCTTAAGCACCGTGGGTCAGGGCCTTCTGATTCTTTTGGGCATTGCGCGCCACTATTCTTCTTTGCCTGCTTCATATCGTCCAATAACTATGACCTATTCTGTGGATGGTCTGCATTGTCTATTGCTTCTCTGCTTTTGTTTTTGTTAATCTTCTTGGTTTGTAATATAGTTGCAGTCCGCGTTGTAGATAAACACATCGAAGTACTCATATTTAATTTTTCCAGCGGCTTTCCTTTGGATGCTTTTGAGATTTTCCGATGCATGAGACTGGCAAGTGAAAAACCTAACTCTGTTACTTTCGTGAGCCTGCTCTCTGCCTGTTCTCATCTGGTCAATCTCCGAGCAGGGGAGTCCATCCATTCGAATATCATCCGGAATTGTATATATCTGGACGCAGCCCTCGGAACAGCTCTTCTTGAGATGTATTCCAAGAGTGGTCACATTGAGAAAGCTCTCCAAATCTTCTGGTCAATGGATGACAAGAATTTGCAGTCTTGGACAATAATGGTTTCTTGCCTAGCAGACCATGGGAGGGGGGAAGATGTTATTTTTCTGTTCAACCAGATGGAACGAGCTGGGCTAAGACCAGATAGCATGTTGTTTTCTGGAATCTTGTCAGCTTGTGGCCACTTGGGTCTTGTTGATGAAGGTCGGAGATATTTTCAAATGATGGAGGAAATATATGGTATCAGGCTTACAATGGAGCATTATGGATGCATGGTGGATTTGCTTGGAAGAGCTGGCTTGATTGAGGAAGCTCATAGGATTATCGAGATGATGCCAATGGAGCCCAACTCAATAATTCTCAGGAGCTTCATTGGTGCTTGCAGAAACTTTGGCCATTTTGTTAAGTTAGATGATGACCTGATGAAACTTCTTATTAAACTAGAACCTGATGTTGGAGCAAACTATGTGCTTGCTGCGAACATGTCTTCCTTATCTAGAAGTTGGACTGATGCTGCTGAATGGTGGCTATTCATGAAAAGGAGCGGTTTAAAGAAAGCTCCAGGTTCTAGTTGGGTTGAGGTGAATGCCAGTTCTGTTGAAGGGATCAAAGAAGAAGCTGCTGGATGAGGTTAGACTTCATTATGAGGAATCCTTCATACCGTTTGTCTTCTCTCTTTTTGATCATGCTTTAAATAAACGATTAAACTGTCCTAATGTAGATCTTGGAGTGGAGGAACCTAACCTGTATCCTGTAAAGAACACTTTGACTAGGCAAGTTATATGATCCTTGAAAAACGTTACACTTAAATGTAGTGCGATTGAAATGCTGCGTTTCCTAATGGTAATGATTATACTGAGGCAAATGATCATCTCTTCTTCATCTGAACTTTCTTTGATGCAGTCTGGAATAGCTCCCTTGCACAAGCACTATTACATGTTGAAAGTTGGTCAGAACTGTTTCATTGGTAATCGGGCATCTACCTCAGGAAATGATTCTGGCAATAAGTTTTAGATTGCTCTTCTGTGCTTGGATTTACTAAGTTTGCAAAGTAAGGAGTAGGAGATATTGAAGCTACTGCTTGTGTCCAGAGAAATAGAAATCGGACAGCAGCATATTTTTGTCGACCGTGCTTTTGAAAATAGGTTTCTCAAGATTAAGATGTCAGTAATGAAGATAAATCTGCGCACCTTGGCCTTGCGACTGGTAAGCGCCTAAGTTTTTTGTATAATGAAACTTACGAGGCTTTATCAGAAGGTTGGATTCTTTCAGTTAAAGTTGGTGGGCGTGCACAGTTTTCATTTTCCCTCCTTTCAACAGCCATTGCGTGCAATTTTTCCTTTCAAAATATTTCCTTTGGATCTGGCTAGAGAAAAGATTGAAACTTCACTAAGACACCGTTTTAAATTGTTGATGACGCAGGTGCTTCATTGACTGGCAAACATCTCACACTTGTTGGCTTGAACGATGGTGGTTTGATTGTTTCTGAAAGAACGGTTTCGGAATATCCTCAGGTGCAACCAGATTCTTTATGCACGTGTAATTGATTATTTGCATTGCTCTGGAATTCCCTTTTGTGGACGAGAATGTGGGTGTATCTTGCATATTTCTGCGGATCTAGGGATAACTTTTTTTATGGGCGGTCTATGCGATAAGACTCACCATTCCAAGACCATGCAGTACAATATTAGTCCGGGTTGAAGAAGGGACCTCAGTGAAACTGGATTGTCAGTCACATGCCTACACATGGTAAGAGGTAAATCTTTCACTAGGCGACTTACGTGACTTCCTGAGTCAGTCGTCCTTTAACATAACGGGACAAAAGTCGGAAGAACACAGGGCTCAATTATTTTTTCCTTCTACCAGAAAAAGGACACAAGCCCTGCTAAATAAATACAACAGGTCCACTTTCCATTGTCTAGTGTGTTGTGCCTCCCCAGAATTCATTAATTTCTTCACCATTAACCCTCCCAGGTAGAATCATGGCTTGGGCTTCCAGATCAAGCATTGCAAGTTTCAACCTATCAGATCAGTGGTTCCTCACAGCAGCCACCATAGTCGTCGGTGGAATCTTGGGTTATGTAGTTTATGATGCGTTCATGGCCACAGCCTCCGAGCTACTGCAGCGCTTGCTGGTGATTTCTCCTTTGCTTCTGGTTATCACAGTCCACTGGCTCTCAGCAGGCTACCACCTGAGCTTACCACTGCCAGGGTCCGAGCCTGGGGCCATCCATCAGGCCGGGGGCTCGCCTTGGGGTGTCGCTTTAGTTCTCCTGCTTCTTTTATTTCTCATAGCCTACCAACCTTCCTTGCATGGTCTCATCTTTTAGTGTACTAAACCAACTCTGTGAGCTCTGAGTGTAGGAGGAGTTGGTGCATTAATTAGTCAAGGAGCTTATGCTAGGATGTGCATGTATTAGCAGAAGAAGTGTATGCGTATATTAGCATAATAAGTACCTGGTCTGATGTATGTTTTTGTTGACGGACTGTGTTCTCATGTGCAAAGTGAAATGTTAAGCAGGAGAGAATATGGGTTCCGGAAATGTTGGACTCTCTCTCTCTCTCTCTCTTTCTCGCACACAGATTGGAGGTTATATTTTTATTTTGGCCATGAACAAGATGGCTATAGTGAACGTTAATAGTTTTCTCCAAGTCATAATCAAATCATAGAGTTAGTAAATGCCGGTCACCCATCACGTTAAGACAGACCAACGTTGCAGAGCTGATGAAGTTGAACTTCAATCCATGGAGTCCAACTTGTTGTAGTCTTGAAGAATAGGCAGATGCATATTTTTCCACTTCTCAGTGAACTCTTCTTCTGGTCTGAGCTTCGCATACAGCTTCGTGGGCCTGCTACAGAAACCGATGACTCACGTGAATTTCAATATGATACTGCCATTGAAAGAGTACGTCTTCTGCTCTGTTGCCCCTATGTAATGTCGCCTTTCCTCTTTGGTTTTAACTTTTCTTTGTTGGCAGCTTATGACCTTTGATATATTCCCTCTATTTCTTCTTCTTCTTCTTTTCCTCTTATTATTGTTTGTTTTCCCCCCTGAAATTAATGTTACTCTTTCTGAGTCTACAGATTCCTGCCGTAGATTACATTCCTCTTTTCGATTCCTAGGGCTCGGCCCCGGGTCTCGTCCCTTACGTTGGATTATAGCTTGGAAATAATTTTGGTAACACCCTAACAATCAATCGTGTGAAAAAAAGGAGTATCAAAGCTAGATGATCGATGCATCAACGCACAACCTTTAGTGGGTATCCGACTAAAGACACTCAATACCGGCCTATATCATGAGGAAATCTTGCTTCTTGATTAACAAAGTTTTTAACTTTTGAGGTCGTATCCGCTGAGATGATATCCATCTAAAATTAGAGATGAAAAGCTGAAATAAATTATTTCAGGACCAAGTAGTCCCTATTATAATTTCTACCAAGTGCACAACAAATCTGATTTATTGAAGCGACCCTCAGTATCATCTCGAACTAAAACAGTGCAAAAAATCGCAGTTCAATTTACATATATATGAGCATATATATATTCGTATAGTACATACATCAAATCTGATCAGCACTATCAACTTCTTCAGGTACGTAACAATGTAACACACCTAATTTGTGCCTCACGATCGTCTAGTTACCAAGGGAAACCATCGTTCATGGAAAGAAGACTGATGTGAGATCATAAAGATGAGAAACACGAGGAGGAGCGCGACACCCCACGGGGACCCTCCGGCCCTGTGAAGCGACTCCTTCTCCGGAAGAGAAACTATCAGCGGGACCCGGCGCCGGTCTTCGGCCGATAAGAAGTGGACGACCAGGAGGAGAACGACAGGGCAAAGCATGAGGAATAGCCTCACCTGAGCGACCAAGTCTTTGAGCATGTATTCATAGTTGATGTACCACGAGAACCCCAGCACGAGGAAGAGGACGAGGACGAAGAAGCATAGGTGGAGAGGGAAGGAGAAGTGATCCAAGTAAGAGTAATGGTTGTAGTAGTAACGAGCCATTTCGAGGGAGAGTATCTTGAGTAGAGAAAGGGGTGTGCCAATGAAGCTTTTTATATGATTATGAGCAGCATGACGAGAGATGAAAGAAAGTTATATGAGCGACTAAGAATGATGTCTTTTTTCTAGAACGAACTAGGGTCTTTCCTGGAACGATTTCGCTAGATGCATCACATCTTCTTCTTCTTCTTCTTCTTCTTTCTCGAAATAAGGTAAATGATCATACAGCTTGATATTTGTGGTTAGAACATTTAATGTTTGGCTAGCTCGAGATGATATTTTGTGGTTTTACTCTGTTCAATTTGGCAAAATAAGTTACTTGATCTTTAGTTTTGGGAGAACCGTATATGCATAGGAGGGAGGCATGAGAATTTTGCAAAGTCGGAGAGATCAAAGTTGTAAAAGGTTCGGACCACTAAGGGAACGCCACGTAACACCGACCATGGACCAGAGGACGAGAATCCATATGAAAAGCTAGGGTTTTCACCTTGCATCGCCTTTGCTTCTTCTTTTAATGGCTTTCGAGTCCAAAGGGATGATCGTATCCTTTTGGGTCCTCAAAGCGGGTGAGCTAGTACTTTGTCCTTCCTTTTACTTTAGAAATTTCAATGGCAATTAGCTATTTTTCTGCTACTTTATTGATCGAAGATTGCTTTGTATGAGGATGCACCAAGAAGAGGAGGATTAACGCTTTTCTATAAAGATATCATAAAAAGATCGATCAAGTCTCAAATTACTTGTCTTCTTCATGAAGTTTTTGCCCACCTCTCTAAAGAATATGCCACTTAAAGAAGCACAAAAATTGACCCCACATGAACTTTGAATTCTTCCAAGTCATCTCTCTCTCTCTCTCTCTCTCTCTCTCTCTAGCAGATAGATCATAGAACTCCTGCACTAATGAGGTTAAACTTGGCCAACTTTATTGCTTTGTTGTGTAACCATGAATTGCTCTTCGCCTAGATGCCCTTAGCCTGTGACATTGTGGCTCAAAAGCTCCAGACTACCAAGAAAATGACTAGGTATATACATTCTTTTTATGCACACCCTAAAAGCAAGCTCTCGCGAGCTAAAGAACATGATTCAAAAGTTAAAAAAAGAAAAAAAAAAAGTGAAAGAGATATTGGGCAAGCTTTATGTACGATTCGAAATCCTTTCGTATAGTGACTACACGTTTCAGGAGAGAGATGATCGAGGAGAGACTTGATAGGATTCCCCTGGCCAATTGCTGGGTTACATTGGGAATCAAGGAATGCCCACCACCGTAATCAAAGTCAACGTGAGCCCATCTTAATCACATACACGTGCCCAGCCTTTTTAAGGATAAGATTAGCTGTGATATGACACCTGTATTCTCTTGTAATGGATTGAAAAGCAAGTTTCATTTGACTAAGAAGGACCAATTATCGATAAACATGGGGTGTGAGCTCCTCCTGCCTGAGAGGCTTTAAGGAAAATGCACATGTATCTGAACGGATAGCCAAACATGGTTGTAGATGCGAATGGAAGAGGGGGATCACTGGAGATCAGATGAATTTGCTGCATTGCAGCTTTGGTTTGATCCGCCATACAAGCCTTGCGAGCAAATGTGGACATGGGTCATCGTCGTCTACTTCTTCCTTTTCAATGACCACTTACATATCTCTATATTTATAAATACTATTCACATATTTCTAAGCAAAATCCCACATCGAAAAGACCAAATTTCCCTCCTTGCAAATTCATTTTAGCATCTTGTTGGAGATATGGGTGATTTGAGTTTTAGTTGATTTGGCGAGATTTGCCGGGATGTTTGAGGGTAGACATTTTCTTTTAAGAAAATGGCATTTTCGTAAATACGGGGATGATGATAATTGATGAGAATGTCTAAAATTGTCTCCAAAAGTAAAACTCAAGCATGTATTTGGCATTTTTTTTTAATAATTAAATGATGTATATGGTTATCGGATGAAATGGAAAGATTGGTTTTGATGTGTCCTCTAAATATCGCATTAGTGCTTGAATTTGAGGCAACCAACTATGTACTCTATTCTCCCTTTGGTTCTGCTTTGTACTGGATGATGATATTGTATGTTTTGTTTTTTTGGCTATTGGGAGAAACAGCATGTCTTTTTGTGGGGAAAAAGAAGAAGAAGTTGCTCTCCGTGATCTCTAGTCATACCTCCAATTGATAAAACAAAAACACATACATTATTACTACGCAAACTTTATGAATATAAATTCGGATGATTTCCATATTGCAACACATCGTAAATTAGAAAAAAAAAAAAAAAAACTGGCTAAATGAAGGAAAACATTG
>BCNH02000002.1:22151087-22205510 GCA_001662345.2 Metrosideros polymorpha var. glaberrima | reverse complement strand
CCCCCAAAAAAAAAAAAAAGGGAACTCGTTCAATTTGAGCTCCATTCAATGCTCCTCATCCCCCGACTTAAGCATCGAATGGTCAATCCTGATCACAAATCTGGTGATCCACCGGGCGAGTCGACTTGCACATTAACATTCCCAATAGGTTTTTCAATAAGTAACGTTCCCAATCGTTTTAGTATGTGGTGGTGCGGCAATGAGGATTCGGGTTCCTTCGAGAGGAAGACGAATATACAATCTTCGATGACAAAAAGTCATGTTTATTAAAGCTTTTCTATGTCGATGAAGATCGTCGACGAATCTGTTCGTAGACTCTTCGGTCCCCGTGTCACGAAGGATTCTGGGTCATTCCAGAAATGGCCTATTTTTCAAATTTGACATGCCATGATTTCATAGCCGCAGGTTTACTCGTTTTATGTCTAAATCGAGAAGATTCCGATTAGGAATTGCAGACATATTATGTTCATAACTTGGTGTGAAATCTCATACATTTTTCCATCTAGAAGAAATAATTTTCAGACGGGGAATGATCTGCACGGACGGCCTTGGTTTCTAGAAGGTTGTGCTTAATGCAACAAGAATATGCCAAAGCACTCGGCATCATAAGAACTAAAGCTTCCTTTCAAACCCCAAAATCCACATTAATTAATACTTTAACCTTGACTTTATAAGGAAAAAAACATTATTTAATTCATAAAAGAAAAGGTTTATTATTAATCCGTCCACGTGTCAGTTCTAGGTTTCGCAAGACAACCTGAGTGAAAGTAATTTCTGTGGGTGCACTCTATATGAGGGCTTGACTTTCGAGTCTTGCTTCTCATCACACGTCGACGTACCTTAGCCCAGATGGACTGAGAATATTTGGGAAAATTCTCAAATTCTGACGTCGTTTTCGGTCAACGTCGTCTCCACGATGGAATTGCGACGGTCAGATTGTACATAATCCCCAAGATTAAGCCCACTGATTTGTTTATTCGTGGGATCCCCTTGCAATTATCTTAAAATCTATTTATCTACTTATAATCGAGACTAGCTATTTCTTCCCGGATCTCTGAGTAACATCAAAACCCTAGCTAGCTCTCCTAAACTTGGAAAATTTAGAAGCAATAAATCGTGAATATTCCAGGATTTGCAATAGAGAGACACTCAGAAACTACATTCTTACTCAGTAACTGAACTTTTTAAAGTGCTACGATCAATGGATATCTATATCCGAACAATACGTGAAAGAAAGCGGAGTGATATAATTTAACAAGAAAATTAGCTATCTTGAAACTGGCCATCCTAGGAATAATGGCATACTAATATCCCTAATATTTAATAATACCTCCAACACGGGTATTATCTAATATCGACAAATATACGTGACCATAATGAGGAAAATACTTGATCGCATGCACCTTGCCCTGGCAAAACTACAAGTCATTTCATCATACATTAAGAGATCCGCATACCTAACAATCATCCATCTTTTTCATGATTCACGACTCAAGTTCGATACATAGTTTCTAAAGATCTGGATAATACTTGTTGATCTTGCAAGTTTCTTCTCTAGAGAAGATAAAGTCTTTATACATAGTCAAAAAATGTTATGGTAAAAAATTTATTGCTTTGTAATTACCACTTCTGGGAGAAGTTGCATACATACATCCTCAAAGCATCCTTTCATTTGACCTTCATTTGATTGAGTAAATCTCAATTAATCTAATGAAGTTGAATTAACCCCGGCATGCTAATCCTCGTATCCGACTCATTTAATCAAGTCTCTGCAAAAAGGCGGCTCCATTCGAGTGATGACTTGGAAAATTTATCACCCCGATTAAATCCGTATTAATAATTGGGTAGGACACTAGAGAATTCAAAAAGAATCACGGAAAATATAATATTTTTTTATATATTTAAAATTGGACCGTTGTCAAACAGTTGAAATGTGACCATCACGAGGACACAACATTTTCAAAAAAAATACGCGCAACATGATATTAGTGGCCAGAATTTCATTTTGACCAGCTTAATGGGACAAACGAGATCACCATCTTTCCTTAAAACCGAAAAACAATGGCTGAGAACAAATGCTCTAAGGAACCTTTCACATGAAGTTATCCGAAGTTCCATTCCGCGATTAAACAGTTGATAAACGTGGATCATGTGGAATCTTTGCATGTGTCAAAGCAATAGACTTGGAGAAAAATTATTAGATAAATCATAAAATAGATGACAAAATTATGTTTTATATGTTTGCTTTGCCTTGGGAAAGCTGGCATCACTGGTGACCTAAGGAAATCTGATGGCTTATTTTAATTATCAACGCCGACTTGATTTTCGAGCATTGAATGGACAGCATCTCATCAAGAAAGCAATTGCGTGAAGCTAATTATATCTTTAAATCCCTGGACAAACCGGGGAATGATGAATATTGGTGGCAAGTTCAATAGAACAGTAGTAAAAGTAAACTTTCATTAATTATTCGTCTTTTAATAAGCATGCACCACAAATTTTGCTAGGGAAAAAAAAAGCAGTGAAATCATATCAAACATAATTAAACCGTAAAGATGGGAAATTAAGCCTATTAGAAGCTTTTTCGGACAGATTTTTTTGTGCTAAAAAAGCCTGTTAGCCGCTTAGTTAAGCATGATTATTTAATTAGCGTCATCCAGCCATAATGCGTCACCCAGTACGTAAATGACATTGCTCCATGGGAGCTGCGGGAAACAAAGAAAAAGAGAAAAATCCATTGCACGATCGGAGGAATATTAAAAAAAAAAAATCGTTTAAGTTGTCGTATAGGCAAGTGATACGATGCATTTGGGCAACTTCATTATAAGCACACACAAAAATTATTTACTCTATATAAATAAATAAATGAAGGACAAATGTCGCACGTCACAATTTTCTTTTCGATATTCGTTTATTAGTAATTTGGCAATATCTTATTTGGCGCCTAGGGCAAAATACGCAATTCCATACATCATAGAGCAATCAAGGTACTTGATATACAACATCAACTAAGTTTTGATGATGATGATGATGATGATGATGATGATGATAATTTATTATTGTTGTTGTTGTTGTTATTATATGTCGATCATTTATTTTTGAATGGGTATCGGAAAATATACTTGCTATTTTTAGCGTAGTCTTTGGGGACTTATTAGCGAAAATATATACATTGTGTATTATTAATACACTGGCTTTGTCTATAGTGTGCGCATATGGTGATTTGAAAAAGAAACATCCTTCCATCCATCCATACGCATACGCATAATATAAAAAGGGTCAATAATACACATTATTCAAATTAAATATGCCAGAGTCAACTATATCATATGTGTTGACAAAAAATAAAGTATATCATATACGTTGATGCATTCACTAACGAGATCCTCTCCCTCCCACTTTGCGTCATTGCATTCTTCAGAGCCTGTAGTTTCCTCAACATATCAAATCCTATTCAACCACGATGCGTGCGTATAGAAAAGTCGTATATAGAGACATATGGATGGAAAAAGTAAAACAAATTTGAGAATTAATAAGGTCAAGATGTCTTCTCTGAAAACATTGAAATGCCCCCATTTCCTTTTTTTATTTTATTTCTATATTTAATACCGTTTTGAGGCGGAATGGAAATGGAATATTGAGAATGAAAATTGACGTATTCCCGCATTTTCATTACCGTGGAGGGAGGTGAAAATGAGTGAGAATCAACGGAAATGGAATAATGAAAAAGGCAAGGACACGAGTGGATTCTTAATCCAGCCCGGGGTTTGATAACTTTCTGTAAAAACAATTTTGATACAGTACGTAGATTTACCAAAATTGCCGTCGTATATGACAATTCGAGACAATAAAATTCGAACCCTGAAAAGAAGCATTCCAATTTCTATGTGTCACCAAATGAATCATTTTGATTCTTTCGATTGCATCGTTCTTACGTACTAAATGTGCTTAGCACCCGACTTTCGAGAAGGAGATATAAAATCAAAGGGTTCTTCAGTATTCCTTGAATCCCGTTTTTGAGAATCGATTCTTTTTCCTTCTTTAAATAAGGATGCCGAAGTATATACATGTCATTTTCTCAATTCCGATCATTAATTTGGCATGAAATTGCTAATACTAAAATTCAGCCGCAAGGGCGCTACCAAAATAATCAAACAATAAGTTTAGCAAATTCAAAATGACGAGAAAAGCCATTCTCGGTGAGATATATGTCGACAAAAAATGTCAGCTTCATAAGAAAGCTAAGCAAAAAAGTAATTCGAGAAGCGGAAGGATAGGCGAAATTTACAAGTAATCGATCGCCACTTTATGCCAAAGTCCCACCTTTCAATAAATCTCTTTCCTCCACAATAAAAAAATTATAATTAAAAAAATTAGATCTCTTTTACCATTATTGCCTCGAGCCTTCTATGCCCATTCTTGTCTAAACAGATTGAAAATGACATCGACAAAAAGGGTTGCTTTTCGATGACGAAGAGAGATCCACATGCTGTTACGAATCCTAATCGAGGTCACATTGGCATAATCATAAGTTGGCAGATGCTCAATACCACGTCGTTTTGTCCTCATTGCTAATCACCTTGCTCCCTTTTAGTTATGCCCTGGCTTGGATTAAGTCTCGAGTAGCTCCCTTTTAATTAAGATTAGGGCCACTAAACTATGCCCCGACAATCGGCTTTTGATTGTGACAAGGAATTTATAATATGATTATATACTTTTTGTTAACTTAGCCCCCATGTTGTTTTTGGCCTAGGAGGCTAGTACCAATTTATTTTATCTCGTTAATCGGATTAGTTGTGAATTGATCATGAAGTCAACCAATTGAGTTGCTTCATGCGCTGAAGATGTTTTGGGGGATGGTCCCAGGCCGTCCAAATCAATCAATTACATGATGTCATGACCATCATATCAATGTCCTTGCGATTTTAGCTACAAGTGATCCAAAGGGGTAGGCAGATTAGTAATGTAACGAGCGTTCGAGTTCTTGAATTGGTAAGTCCGTCCTTTCGTTTGATTGGAAGTTCCGAACTTGTCATTGCATATCTCTAGCAACATGGAGTGAGGTAGGATTAGAGATCAAATCCTTATTTTAGATTGGGAAATTGCATGTGGGGCTAGTTAAGGGAGAAACAAAGCGTGTGGATTTGTGTATTAGCGACAAGAATAAGTGAAAAAGGAAAATATTTTGATTTCCTCTTATAACGCGTCGAATATTATCCTTTTTCCCTGGAGAAAAACCGAAAGATGGAGGGGCATAAAGTGGAGCAACCGGGCGAGGATTTGGCAGGACGGGAATGGTTTTGTACATCGATTTTCCTAGTCGATAAGTATCTGTGAAAAATATACATTTCATACAAGTTTTATACAAAAATGTTGATTTCTTTATATTTTTCTTTGTGTGTTTTGCATATTTTAATGGCTCTAGACTTACGGTTTAAAAAACATAATTTGTGGGTCACTTGTGTTTTAAAATTGGGCTATAGGTCTTTTTTTTTTTTTTTATTCAACCAATGCGGCACAAGAAGCACAATGGGATGCAAGATGGGAAGATTGTCTTACTTGACTGCCCCGCCTTGCATTGGGGACGAGGCAGTGGCGGGGCATGTCCGACCCCGCTCCATCCCGGCCCCCGCCCTACGTGAATCAAAAGTAAGCCGATTGCTTAAGTATGCATCTCATGCTTGAAAATTTGAAATGAAGTTTTCTTGCGAATATAGAAAATGAAACAGACTATATAAGTTCTATCATTATCATTTGGGTAAAGTGCTGGCAAAATTTTATCGGTGTTGGATATAATTCACTTATTTGAATTTCCACTTGTGATCTATCTTATCACTCGATGTATTGGATTTTAGATTCGTCCTAACTAGCAAATATGCAAACGTCTTGCGTGTGTGCATAGAATTCGACATTCAAACAACTAAACAAAATCTTTTTATTGTAAATATTCATATGGAAAAAAGAAATATAAATTGAGATTTGACCTTTTTTTTTCAAGAAGGTTGTGGGATGGAAAAGAAAGAAATTTAAATAGAGAAATTTGCAAGAAATAAAATAGAACTATTAATCTATGCATTTGTCCATTAGAGAAGAAGAAGAAGATATGCATATGTCTCATCCTATATGGATTTCGAAGATTTTGAGCAGATAACAAAGACATGAATTTTATGCACAAATGGGCCGAATTGCCACTAATAAAAAGAGAAAAAAGATTATGTCTGAATTGACACAATTGCAATAGATTTAAGACTTTTTTTATTATTGTCCCTCAGGTGGGCAATACAAAGCTGTCCGAAATCGCCACCATGATGGTGCAAGAAACGACCGGTCGTATTTACGTTATCAATTTCATGCACAAGCCATGTAGTAAGCACAACACTTCCCACACGCCACAACACACAACAACACACTGGCTAAGGCTTTAAGGTTTAGGGACAGGAGGATAACAGAAACGGAGTGTCGTGCAAGCAAACCCAAGTTGGTAATTATTATACAAAAACACAAGATCATGCGAAGTTGCTGAGAAGCTGACTTTTGGGAAGCCAACACCCCTCCTCCCGAATGAAAATTATTTCCTTCTCGCGTTTTTTTTTTTTTAATTTCGGGGAAAAGAATCTGGTACGTTATCCTTATGATGTCTTATTAAAGAAGAAAAGCATGGTCACGCAAATAGACAAGGCAGGCTCTGCTTCCTTCTTTTGTGCCGATAGGAGAACAACTTGAAGGCCGTCGCATTCGATGTATGTCCCTTGACACGACAAGAGGACTTAAAAGTTCCTTTTGTTTCGATAATTTTAAAATATTTTTTTATCAAGAAGTGATCGTATGTATTACTTGAAATAATTAGTCAATGAAAATGTTATCGTTATCGATAACAGTTTATGTCTAAATATTTTTGTGGATTGTGAAAATATTTTTTGTTAGTTTATTTTTGTAAATGGTTTGGAAGATTATTTTCTAGAAAATATTTTCTTAATCATTCGTTTTTCATGAAACAAACGCACCCTAAAATTCTTCTCTTTCTTCCTTTCTACAATGCTAGATTACCCCTCATTTTCTTCCCATAAGTAGAGTGAAGATGAGTTCGGCACGCCAATTCCAAAATGATCGACCTTAAGAATCGCGGATGTTATAACTCGCTCAACTCATCCGTGCATATTTGACGCGGGATTTCAGTTCATCTTAACCCATTCAAGAGCTTCGCCCCTCGGCAATGAACTTTTCTTTTGATAAGTAAAGGGAACATGACAGAGGGCAAAGGCTTAATCTGGTTACCCTAAATATGATTACTTTTTCTTGGAGCACAGAAACGAAGGGAAGGCCCGTTGATCGAGAAACGGGAATGTTTGGATTTCCTCGTGTTTTGAGCCAAAAAAGGGATATATTTACAATATGCACGTGTGACCTCGTTACTTCATTAATGAATATAAGTACATCAAAAATCATAATACTTATCACGAAA
Source organism: Metrosideros polymorpha var. glaberrima (assembly GCA_001662345.2). Taxonomy (NCBI): domain Eukaryota; kingdom Viridiplantae; phylum Streptophyta; class Magnoliopsida; order Myrtales; family Myrtaceae; genus Metrosideros; species Metrosideros polymorpha. The sequence continues at coordinate 22,198,048 of BCNH02000002.1, read as the reverse complement.
GTATAATTAAGTAAAAAAAAATGCAATTAATGGATTGTCGCCGCCCCACCATCGTCAGGAAGGGTCGGCGAGGGTGGGGGCTAGCTGGGCCTTGGCTAGTGGCCGACAACCCTCGTCGACGGTAGATAAGGGCTTGCAGGACCTCGCCTAAACTTGGTCAAGGGCCGCCACGGGCGACCGACCCCAGCCAATGGTGGGGCAGCAACAATGAGGGCTTGGTTTCTTGCATCTCCTTCTTTTTATAAAAAAAATTTAAAATTTTTTAAATTTAGCTTTTTTTAAATTTAATTTAAATAAAATTTGTATTAAGAATAAAATTGACCAAAATGACATCGTTTTAGCTTTATGTTTGATGTTTTAGCCACGTCATCGCCGCGTAGGAGAGAGAATATATTTTTAAAAAAATCACGTTAGTATTTTTTGTTAGCTAAATTGGACGAAGTTAACATAATGATTCGATTGCATTAATCCGACAAGTTTTAGAACTTGATTGCACTTTTTGCAAGTTTTAGGACTCGATTGCATTTTCTTGACAAGTTGTAAGATTTATAGTATATTTATTCCTTAATGGGAAAGCCATTGATCGAGAAACGGGAATGTTTGTTTTTCTTCGTGTTTTGAGGAAAAACCGGGAATGTATTAACGATATTCACACGTAGATTGGTTTTCCATGACACGCATGTGACTTCGTTACTTAACCAATGTGTTAAAATTGAAAATGATGGTTATTTATGTAAGAAGGCCATATTAAGCACCTAACACGATTCTGACAGTCCAGTTTATAAACCTAAGTTGCTTATCAGTCTTAATATCCATAACCTTATTCTATTATTAATTGGAAGAGTCTCTACGATTTTCTTTTTAAGTAATCACGTGAGGAGAATTTTCAGTTTTTTTAAGATTCAATTTTTTTTATATTATAAATGTGTTCTTACATTTTCTTTTATATCGAACCCTCATTTTATTAAGCGATCTTAATAGCCACGTTGATGTAAACCCCATACTATATGAAAACTTAATCTTAATAAATTAGATAGTGAGTTTCACATACACCAAAAAACAAAAATATTTGAAGAGCACGAAATGTAGCTGTTCACATCCTCCAACAACTATTAATTCGAATTAGACCAGCATTTCTCGAATGGAACTCCTCATATTGGCATCGATCATATAGTTCCAACTCGGAAATTTGCCCTTTTTTCTACCTAAATGCTCAATCGGCGCAAACCAGAGTCCATCTGACAAGGAAAAAAGCATGCATGTACGTGCACCCACTTTTTTTATTGCATGAGATCCACATGATTTTTTAAGGTTTTTTTCTTTTTTTTAGGGTATCACGACACGGAGTTTCTAAAGCGAAAAGAGAAGATTCCCATGAAAGGAGTCGATCATACGTCGCGGGCAGAAGAAGTTGAACAGGTGAGAACGCTTGACTCCACGAATTTTCCCCGATCTCTTAGCCGAATTGATCAAAGAGAGAAGTGTTGAAAAGGAGTCACAGGAATCAACCGCTCCAAAATGGGGGAGTTAGCCATGGTAGATCGGAACTCCGAGAAGCAGACGAGAAACTGCAGATTAACCCCACACCGAAAATCACCTGATCGTATGCTTTTTCATGGTCAATTTGCATCAGTTCCGATGAAATAGATGCATGAACACTAATCTATCTCGATAGGCATTTAATTTAGGGAAAATGACATAAATAATTCATGAACTTTGGCTCAATGTGCAATGTGGTTCCTGAATTTTTATCCATAGACTAACTTGAACACATATCAAAAGTTTAGGAACTACATTGAACAAATTGAAAGTTTATGGATCACATTAAATGAAATAGAAATTCATGAATTACGTTACATATTAGGATAAAATTTAGGAATTATTTGTGTTATTATCCCATTAATTTACAGAAACCATGCAGTTGGGGAAAGGAGAACCAAGAGGGAGGCCCTTGTTGAAGAATTGCACAGATGGGTTTGCAAAATAACGTGAGATCAGGGGGATGGCAATTACTCCCTTGACCAAAAGACTGAGACTATACGCGCGAGTCGCCTCCATTTGAAGAGCTGAAAAACAAGACATGTCACGTCCTTGAGGGCTACCACCTACGCAACGAAGCGGCAGGATGGTGCGGTCAACAAAGAGTCCCGTAGGAATGTTTGAACAGCCAACCTACTTACTCCACAGATGACAAAAGAGAAATTAAATTCCGTCTTTTAAATAATCTTGACCAGGGAGCTCCTAATTGGTAGACTTTCCCACCTATCGCAGACACGGCCCCCCAATATTTATCATTAATCAAAGTTGGAGGGCCGTTTAGTCATTCTAGAAACCGAGAGGCCCTTGCCCAACCCCAATTTCCCTTCTTTCTTTCTTCCATCTTCTCGTCTTTCCTCCTGGTCAGCTATAATTAGCCAAGAGAGGTTCGTGTTTTTTGAGTTAATTTTTCATTGGAAGCTCTAGACCCTTTAGCATTTTCAAACCCCAGCACGCATCTTCCCCTCTCTCTCTCTCTCTCTCTCTCTCTCTTCCCACCCCTCCTCCTCTTAAACCGACCCCCCTTTCGATTTCCCCCCCATTACTTGTCACTCACTCTCACGATAAACACGACACTCCCCCCTAAGCGAAATCCAAATCTTTCTTCTTCACCACACCCCCTTCCTAATTCCTTCAAGAAAACACACGGACCCAAGAACAAGCTCGGAGCTTTGCCCAAGAAGCTTCACAACGCAAGACTCTCTCTCTCTCTCTCTCTCTCAGTCCCTTCAAGAAAACGCACACCCAAGAACCATAAAGAGCTCGAAACTTTGCCCAAAAACAAAAACACGCGCAAGCCCAAGAACCGACAGCTCAAAACTTGCCCGAGAAAATCCCATACAACCACAAGCGCATATGGGCACTTTGGTCGGTCACGTCGTGCCGGGGTTCGGCTTCTTCCTCATCGGGTTGTGGCACTTGCTCAACCACATCAAGCTCCACGCCGCCAACCCCCGGTCCTACACGTCGCCGCCGTGGTTCGCCACCTCGCGGCTCAGGTACTCGGAGCTCCTCGTGATCATGGCCGGTTGCTGCATGTCCGTGGCCATGGAGCTCTTCATCAGCCCGAGGCGCCACCAGCCGCTCGACTCGGACTGGACCATCCCCTCCAACCACCTCCACAACTTCGAGCACTCCCTCATCTCCATCTCCTTCTTCACCTACGCAGCTTTCGCAATAGTCCTCGACAAGGCCATGACCGGGCCACACACGGCCGAGGCCAAGAACGGGCTGACCCATCTGATCGGCGCCGTCGCCTTCGGTCAGCAGTTCCTCCTCTTCCACCTCCACTCCGCCGACCACATGGGCGTCGAGGGTCGCTACCACCTCCTCCTCCAAGCGGTCATCGCCGTCTCCCTCGCCACCACCCTCCTCGGCATCGCCCTCCCCAAGAGCTTTCTCGTCAGCTTCGTCCGGTCCGCGAGCATCCTCTTCCAAGGGGTCTGGCTCGTGATCATGGGCTTCATGCTATGGACCCCCGGTCTGATCCCCAAAGGGTGTTTCTTGAACTTGGAGGAGGGTCACGACGTGGTCCGGTGCCACTCCGACGAAGCTCTCCACAGGGCCAAGGCGCTGGTCAACATCGGGTTCGGGTGGTTCTTGATCTTGATCACGGTGTTCTCGGTGGGTCTCTACTTGGCGCTCGTCAGGATATACGGAGAGACGGCGGAGTATCGGTCTCTGACGAAGATGACAGAGCTTGAAGAAGAAGAAGAGGAGGAGGAGGAGGAGGATAGCGGCGAGAGCGACGACGTTGAGTCGCAGAAGAAAATCAAATTTGGGGAGCCCAAGAGCTTCGTCCACGTGGGTGATTCGAAAACCTTCGCACCCATCAACATCGAAAGGTAAATAAATATGAGCAACGACTAAGCAAAAAATGGGCAAGAAAAGTTGGGAAATAGAGGAAAAAGATGTGTGCAGAGACGTTGAAGATGGTGATTAGGTTTCGGGTGTAATGGTTATGTTGGTGGGATTCCAATTGCGTTTTTCTCTTCGTTTTTTTTTTTTTTCTTTTTCGGGATTTACAAAATTGTGTGGAGTTATGTATTGAAAAAAGCTTTGCATATTTTGTGTGGTAAATATTTATAAGTTGGAAAAAATAAAAAAAAGTGCATGGTTTGTGGGGACAGTTGTGCCAATCCTGGGGCTTCGAATTGATGGCTCCAGCTTAGGGGGTGAGTACAGCACATCGTGTCGTGTATTTGTATAGAGAAATAGTTGATTAAATATTTATTATTTTTCATTTTCGTGATCGTGATCGTGATCGTGATTGTGTATTCTTATATTCGACCGCTTATAAATCTCGGCTCGATTTCATTCGATTGTTTATGGTGACGAGGACGTGGCAAAGTAACTGTTGTCTTCGAGCTGTGATCTCTCTCTTGATTACCCTGCAATCTCTATTTGCAGGGACGAATGATCTGTGCATGCATCGCTTTTCTTTCCCCCTCAGAGTTTTTAGGGTACGATTAAGGTGGTCGCGACTTCATTCGCCGTCGCGCCTTCCGTCTCTATTTCCCATCGGCAAAGACACAGCCGTGGAGATAGCGTCGCGAAATTCAATCCCGGAATCACGAAGCCTACGCATCGCGAATGTTCCTGACGAGTGTTCGATTTCTATATCCACCACTTGTTCCCATGAAACGCCCAATCTCAAGCATATTCAGCCGAGCGTGTCCCGCAAGAAACGGTGGCGCCACCTCTCATCGGAGTCGAAAAAAGAAAAAGAAAAACAGAAACGTTTTGAATAGTCAGACAGCAACGGGAAGGTCCCTCGGCTTGGAAAGCGACCTTGATTGGCATTGGACCATCAAATTGAAATAAACTATAAATTGTACTCTATTTATAGCATACACACTAGTAATTAGCATTAAAAGTCACTAGCATCACCAGGAGATGGCGTTGAATTATATTTAGATAATAAAAAAAAATGCTTAGCCTTTAAGGCTCTTTATTACGAGAAGAATTACAAAGAAAAAGAAGAAGAATTGGAAAAGCAACGATGGATTATGGCGACGGGAGTTTGTCGAGAAATTAACTTGTGGCTGACAACTTGCGTCTGCGAGTCTACAACCTCTCGCGGCCGCACGATTAGGATAACGAGCGTAATTATTTGTCCCAATTTTTGTTTCCCCTTAATGGGAAATTGGGACTTTATGGACATAATTTCTGGCCGAAGACTTTATATTTCAGAGAACATAGGACACTTTATAATATAAATTCAAACACCTGATTATTGCAGACATTTCACGAGAAGTTGGTGAGTCTGTCTGCTTGAGACAGAAACCGAGTTGGATTATCTTGGACTCTTATTGATCTTAACAACATAGGATATATAGTTCATAATTCAGTCACGTTCGCGTTACAGACACGTTTTGAATTCAATCTATCACGATGGTTTGCAAAACGATTCTACTCTCTTTCTCTCTCTCTAGTTATATGTAGAATCTCTTAATTGGGGCTCTAGAAATGTCCAATTTCTCGTGACATAATTAACCAACCGTAATTAAAATTTGCCCAAGTGCCTCGATCTACAACACTCTTACACCTACATGGAGGAGGGAGCACACCATGCGAAAGCGAGACGCTTCCAGCGACAAATCAAAAGAAATCTCCAATTTATGCTAAACGCACGAATGAATCCCAAAATCTTGGTAGTGACAACTCAAGAAACCTACTTAAGAAGTTAAGACAGGACATTACATCATAGCTGGAGGCCCCATCAAGGCTCGAAATTGATGTAGACCCAAGCTTCGAGAATAGTTTCTTGTGTCATTTATGAAGTATTTAAATAAGGAGTGGATAAATTAGGATCTGCTCATCCTATATAACTCCTGCGATGTCCTAGTCATCTCAATCCCTATTCAATGTCTATTGCTGCAAACATGGTTGGTTACGATACTTATGATCGAATATGTCAAGAGCTAAAGCTGTTGGAACATTTGAAGAGGTGGCGGAGTGGGATAGGAGAACGCCGATCGATCCCCATCCCGAAAAAGTACCTCGAAGGAGGACGAGACAGACCTATCTCACGCAAAGTGCCCGGGAGAGTGAAGGTGCTCCTCTGGCCACGACAACTCGACTCGAGATTTCGGTCGAGGGAATCGAGCTGGGCCGCCACTCCAGCATCGCCGGCCGAGCACGAGCGAGTTGGGCTTGAAAGGTTTATATGAGCCAATTGTAATGCTGGGTTTCGACCGTGATAGTTGGGCCGGCGAGGCTTAGATAGTGAAAGTCAACGGGAGATTGGGACTTCAAGAAAATGAAGATGCCACGAGTCGCCTGGGCGTTGTCATCCTTGTTCTGCGGTCTAGCTATCAAGCCTTCTATATCGCGATTCTTGATAATCCCAAGCTTTCAATTTTCCGTCCACGATAGAATGGTATATTGGTGTTCATGAGAGTTTGCGAATTTTTCATTTGGCCCTCGGAAATTATGGAATTCGTGTTTAATTTTGATAACTTACCTATAGGAGTTACAAAAGCCAAATTCAATATCTCGTAGCATCAGTTCAACACTTAGAGAACGACTCGTACGGTGGGATGGACGACAACAATTTAAACTAAGAACGAGACAAGCTCTTTAGACCATAGTTTCTTCGGCGCATCGATTACATGCCCGGCGTTAAGGTCAATTTTCACGCATCGTGGAGAGCTAACGATCTCGTATTAGAATGATACTTCGGGCTTCTGCTCGCGTATTATCTATAATTTGCATGCATTTTTTTTTTTTTTATCAATCTTTACAATGAATAACAATCCAATAAGAAGATTATGAACTTGGATAAAATGGCTATTAAAAAAAACTATCCTTTATGAAATCCAAGCGTCCAACTGGAATCATGGCCAAATGCTGCGCTGGAAGCTGGTTTTGGATAATGATTCTACTTTTGTTTTTTCTCTTTTCCTCCGACAACAGCTGATTTTTATATTTGTCGCGAACATGAATATCGTGGTTTGTTGCGATGCGGCGGTGCTGATTCCAAAGCCAACAACACTTCGGAAATGCTTCTCTCCATCGTCAGAGCCACTCCCACTTCACCTTCCCCGCTCCGCTCGACCCCTTCGAACCCCCACCTCAACGCCTCCGCTCCGCTCCTGCCCAAAGCCCTCTTCCCTGGTTTCGAAGCTACTCGCACCTATTTCCTCGAGAGGTTGCTGCGCCGCTCGACGAGCAAGGACTCGCGCCGTACCAAAACCAAGAAACCCGCGAGGGCCATCAATGCCTCTCTGATAGAGGCGCCCCTTCTCTGGGCTGGGAGGCTCTGCGTCTTCTATGCTCTGCTCAAGGCTGGCTTGGCTGGATCTGAAGTCAACCCACTCGTCTCAGGTTCTTGTAATTGGGTTTAAGACCTTTTCTTTTTGCTGTGTTGTGTTGTCTTTGTTGAGTCTTGATGTTTTCTTGGTTAAGAGCTGGTGCTTTTCTGTGATTGGTCAGAGTTGGGGAGTGATGATGGGGTTGGTGGTGAATCTGGTGATTTGGGATTCTCCGAGTGGCTCGGGAGCTTGCAGAAGAGACCAGGTACTCCTGAGTCCTTACCTCTTTTTGTTCTTCTTTGGTTGTGGTTAGATTTTTATGAAGTTTTAGTATATGACTATGTTGCCTCATGGAGTTGACTCGCCCTGCGATTGCACGGATCAAATGTACCTGGAGTCACAGAGTTATAGGACCTCGAGAGTTCTTTATGAGCACAAGTATGCGTTTGACTGATTTTGGTGTACATGTGTCGTGTAGAGGACACTGCCTGTGGAATTGGACTTCCCATTGGCAGTGTCTAGAATGATTTTTACTCTTCATTTCTTTGATGCTTCATGATTGCTAGTTTGTTTCTCAAACTTTACTAGCCTGAGACAGATTGGACTAAACATTTTGGACATTGAAGGTAATCTGTTTGGTTAGCTGGATAAACGAGGGCAAACAACTTGGCTAAATTAGAAAGTTTATGTCGAAGAAAAGAATATGAAAGAGGAATCTTTTTAATTGATTTTGCTGATCAGTGGTGCTTTGTGACTATCGCATTACTGGTGAAGTAAGCTAACTCATGTGGCCTTTCACTATTGACATTTAGCAAATGCTTATGGCAATCACAATCCAGGGATGGAAATGTGGGGAGTATGGTTTGTTATCAAGAAGAGTGACAGAACAGGGCCCAGCTTATATCAAACTAGAGATCATACACATATCTATATTAAGATTTTAATTTCTAATGAACAGCATCTGTGCTGAAATTGCATGCCCAACTGGTTCTCTGTGTGTAAATCTTGACTAGAAGTGTAAGTTTGACTCTCAATTGTCCCAGAAAATGAAAATAGTAGATCTCAAATTCATTTTAACGTGTATGTCCGAGATGTAGGTATCTGGTAGTAAATCCTTTTGCCTTGCGAGACATGATTTGTCTCCCATAATTGCTGGTTTTCTAGAAAAATAAACCTGTTAAAGTTTGAGATGTCTAATCACTTCACTTCGTTGTTGTATAATGTATGTTGCAAACACATGTTATAGCTTCGACAAAACAACACATGTTATAGCCACTCCGACAAAAGAAGAAAGAGAGTCCTCTTAAGTGTGGTTAAATTTCTTTTGATGCTTGTGTCCATAACTCTACCCGTACATAGAGTTGAGTTTTGAGATGTTTCTAACTAGTCATTGAGTCTAATTGGCTTGCTGAGAAACAATTGCCGCTTGTCTTACGTGTTCTTGAAGCAAAGATGATTGTCAAAATATGAGCACTTGCAACAAGTTATCTATTGTTATGTAAAGAAAAAGGACAGTGATGAAATTCCTGTTCTCTTCCAGAGAAAGAAGCAGCTGACCGGAGAAAATTGGTGAGTAAATGGCATCCTACGACAAAGGGTACTCTCAGGCGAAACTACCGAGTACCTTCCAAGTCTGAAGGCCGGCGCCTTCTAAAAGCAATCGCATCCTTGCTCTCTGAGGATGATCACTTCACAGATGCCACTTCCCACAAGGTTTGTGAGCTTATTTGAAAGAAAAACGCAGACTATTTTAGCATGCTCACCGGGGTTCATCACATTATCAGTATCTGCTTTAATTGCTTGACCCAAATGTCTGTGTGAATCATGATCTTCTAGAGCACACGGTCGTAGGCATCATGACTAGATGATCTTGTGTATTCATGTGTAGGGCTGTCAAATTAGAAGAGAGAGCGCACATGGAGAAAGCGTATGTTGCAACAATGTGAGGGCTTTATTCGACGAACTCCCAACTCCACATGTGATTGTGGAAATTACGGCTTTCCCTGCTGGGCCTCTCACAGAGAAGGATTATGCCAAGGCCGAGAAACTAGAACGCGTGCTCAGATCTGGTCCTTCTATTTGAGACCTTTTACGGGTTGCCCGTCGTCTAACCTGTAAATAACAATTACAATAGCATGGATGTTTGTGCCGTTACTCGAGTTCTGGCAAGTGAGCTACGTCTCTCTTTTTCATCTGGTTTTTATTTCTTTTATTGCTTATTAGCTGCAAATGAGGCGCACTAGTTTCGTTTATGTGGCTGCCTTAAGATCTATTATGCCACCTTAATCCAGAAAAAGATACTTGAAAAAGAGAAAACCGAAAGGTGCAGAGTGTAGGCACATAGGAATCAATAAACTATGAAACGAACCTCTAGTTTTGCTTTGCTTGTCAACAGTTCAAGGATACTCTTGACCCGAGGGATAGTGTCGATCTTCTATACCAGTCTCTGAGGACAATGAAAATTGCCCGATCTCAATAGTGTATTACAACATTGACAAATCCACCAGAGAAGGTGGGAGAAATTCTTGCATACTTCATGAATGTACTCCCTCATCACATTACAGAAAGATAAACATTCGAGATGGGATATGCTCTTGGGTTGCCTTTGGATTACACAAACAATAAGGGTTGAAGTGAGCAATTTGCTCCTAGCCCTCAGCCATTCCATCCACCATGCATGCACACACCCAAACATGGGTTTAGCATTCGCACGAAGATGCTTTAACGCGCCTTGATATGATAATGTACTCTCAAAATTAAAGATAGGTAGCTTCTTGTACTTCATTTCACGACTGTTTCTACGGCTTGTAACAATATTAAGTTCACCATAAATTGAGCAGCGAAGTTCTTTTTCGCCATAAATTGAGCATCGAATGTCGATTGATATCAGCCACGTGTGCTTGTCACGACACTCATCTAGAATACAGAATGCACCTGCCTATAGTTCAAGTTTTAAGCGCCCACTTCTGTGGTGCTGCTGGTCCAATCCCAGTACTCGCGGTTATGTCTAACCCTAACAATCAGTGCATGCAATGATGTACTACATGGACAAAAAGAACTGATTCACATTTTGCAACTTGTGAAGGACATCATTTGCATCTTGCATAACCATGCTTTGGCACTAACTACTGTTGCTAGATTTGGGAAATTGCAAGGTTTAATGTTGTACTCATCAGACTAGCTCAGACCCTTCTTTGCATTCTTTGCATTCCCAAGGACTGCATTTGCTCACCCTATAAAGAACACAGTATTTGTCAGGGCTTGATATACTAGATTTAGAAGCTGTATTATTATAGAAGATTCCTTGGACTGCTATCAAATCCAAGTGAAGATTTCAGATGGGTCGTTTTCCTCCATAACTACACAGCCAGGTGGGCAAAAACTGCCCTTTTTGTCATGCAATCACAGGTAATTCAACTCCTCCTACATTTATTTCGACTGCTCATCTCATCCTCCAAGCTTCTAACTCGCGAGATGTACACCTGAGAATAAGCCAGACAATATATAAGGACAAGACACCTTTAGCTTCCTCAGTGGAATCAAGAGACATGGGTATTGCAGTCCCGTTAGGCATGTTGATGCTGATGCTGATGCTGTTGCTTGGCTTGTCGAGTTCAGACTTGGCCCAGGACAGAGCAGAGTGCACTGATCAACTGGTGGATCTCGCCACGTGCCTTCCTTACGTCGGTGGCGATGCGAGAGCTCCGACACCAGATTGTTGCTCTGGGCTGAAACAGGTCCTCCAAAAGAGCTTGAAATGCCTTTGCATTCTTGTCAAGGACAGGAATGATCCCAGTCTTGGGCTCAAGATCAATACCACCCTTGCACTCAGCCTTCCCACCTCTTGCCATGCACCTACCAACATTTCTCGGTGCATTGGTAAGTTAGCTCTGAGAAAGTCTCTCGTGTTCAGCACAAAATGATTAGGCAAAATCTGCGCTTTAAGGCATGGGCGGCTTCCGAAAGAAGTTGCATAAGTTTATACTAACAGTCTCTGGAACAAACTCGGCATGCCCAGTTTTTGTTGTAAAATTTGTCCGATTTTCGCCTCTTAGACTGTTGTTTCTAAACATGTGCATAAATTTAGATCTTCTGCACCTTGCTCCGAACTCCACAGACGCTGAGGTGTTTGACGGATTTGAGAAAAGCCTTGAGAAGAGAAATAGCACCAAACTCCCCAATGGTAACAACCCTTACACCCTTCTAGTTTTTAGCAGCATGAACTACATGAAGTTTTCCTCCGTAGAAATGTTCTCCACACGTCTTCCTGGTGCTTTTGGTTGCAGCTGACGGGAATTCGACTAATGGAACCGCAGGATCAAGCGCTCAAGTAAAGAGCAATCGCAGTGAGAGATCAGGAAAACCGTGGCTGGCCACCTCAACTGTTGTTTCTGTAGCTCTGCTTCAGATCTTCACCGGACTTCAATTTCACTTCATATCCAAGTAGAAGAGTTAGTGGCTTGATATAATTAGGCACACCACAATGATGCAGGTCTATCAAATTTGCACTCTGTCTAATGTATCTCCCTAGTAAATGTCCAACCCATGGTCTTCCAGTGACCGGCCAAGCTTCAAGCTTGGACCTAAGATGTAGGTAAGGTACAATATGATTATCGATATGGACAAGACGAGGTCAATGGCTTAGATGAGTTGCAGAACTTGCTTGGTAGGCTCTTCTTTCCCTGTACATATGACCACTACATCTACAATGAAGTTGTTCGGCTGACCTGGTGTATTCGTATATAATTGGCTATTTGATGATCTAATGTCGGCCATCCTGCGACTCGGCTCGTCCATGCAGAATCGGATGGCGCTCCTGCGATAAACCACCGATTGATTAATTTTGCAGATAATTGAGTGAGCTGGTTTAATAGTCGATCTACTAATTAAGGTGTTGGGAAAAATTTCTCTCTTTGTGAGTTCAACCGACTGGGCTCAGCTCAAAGGCTGCTGCAAGCTTCCAATCCAAATGGCTACAGCTAACTGAAACCAAAAGAAAAACTTGAAAGCTCAATTCCTTACCTAGCTACTGCAGCTGCAGCTATTTCAAAGCTATGCAGCAGAAGGCAACTGATTTTGCTTCTGTCATTTGCAGAACTTAGCACTTATTGTTATCCATAAGAGCCATTTGCTAGCTTCTCTTTCTTTTGGCTCAAGCATTTTCAAGCTTTAGAATAGCAAAATGGAGTTGCTTACACAATCAAGCAGCGCAAAGCAAACAAGTGGCCTCTTTGTTTCCAAAGCTTCACATCTCGCGCCTGCCCTAATCGAAGTTTCATCGCCGGACGATCTTTAAGCGAGTTTCCAATATTCCCAGAGAAGGCACCTAATTACCGGATCGAATCTACGATAAAATGAAGGCAAATGAGGAGCACATCACAATGAACTTTGGAAAGCTCCCACCTACTACACCCTCTGTAAAAGCTTGAGGTTATAGATTAAGGCACGGCTTTATCATTTCCTGCATTACTGAACGAACGAATGCATTTCATATATGTCAGACATTGCTTGACGCTTCTTCCTTTTTCATGACCCCACTGATTTTTGTTTTTGGCTTCCTGTTGCCCCCACTGATGAATCGAGCTCGTCTCTTGCAAAAGTGAAGTGTTAATAGCTAGAAAGCTGATCAAATGACAGTCACATTTAACAACTCCATTAATTAACTGGGCATGCTAACCGATGTTGATTGATAACCGTTCTTCCCAACATTGTTAACAAACATATGAGTTGTCTGAAAGATAAACTTTATCTACAAATAGCTGCAATACCCAAGAATAAAATGCATGCATCAGAATTGTAGCTTGCTGCATAGGTGTATATACTCCCCTTATCAAACCGGTACGCATACGAGTCCATTGTACTTGCAACGCCTTTAAATTTGATGGGTTCCTCGCAGGTCTACTCGATCCATGTGGGTTCAGGTTGTTCTGCTCATATAGGTGCATTGAATACGTGCACCAGACACCATGTTCATCAGAAGATGCTAGAGCAATCTCAACTGGCTAACGAGTACTGCATCGGTTTAAGCAGTCGCGCCTTGTGTCGTTAAGAATCACCGTGCTGATAATCACGTAGCTGTAACCATTCTTTTTGTCTTCAGCACCTCGACAAAAGATGAACGTTAGATGGGTCTGCAATGTTCATCCTACCTCACATCTAACTCCATTTCTTCATCAATTTGATTTAATAGATCCTCGCCTAAATACCACTCTCTCAAGTAACTTAATACCCCTGTGGCCTTTCCTCGCATCTGCTGGTGGTGATTGACATGATAATAAGCACACTCGTGTCTTACATTAGTAGACCAATGAAACCGAAAGCTTGTCTTAAACTGCTCCGACACCGGCGGCATCAACCACTGCTCATCGGCAGCGTAAACCGAGAAACGACGCAGACTCCGTCGGTTAATTCCTCAAGACGAACTCTGGATGATGACACCATTTAAAAAGTATGATTAGAATGGCCGATTACTAAATCAATGGCCACGTTTCCGAATTACGGAGAGTTGAACTCGATTGGCTTGACGTTTCGACACAAGACTAGCCAAGAGAGAATTCCAGCCAGAGTGGTTGAGGGCAAAGTGCACATCAGAGTTAATGCACATTCATGAGGCAGCTCAACACTAGACAGGGAGACCATGGATTAGGGTAGCTCTTGATTTCTCTGTTTGTCAAATGATGCACGACCAAAAACATCAATAGGAGAATAGAAATGAATAGAGAGATCAAGCAATGTCCATGGAAGGAGGAGGATGGTCCCTTCAAGCCATTGTATCACTCACAATGAAAACCATTCCCAACCGTACTCTCTGTTTTGCTATTCAAGCATATGTACCTATACTCTAGATTGTACCGCTTTTTAAGAGAGTCGCATTTACGGCGCACGCGAATCTTTTGAGCCGTCTCGTTTCGTGAAAAGTTGTTTGTCTAGTCACAAATTATATTTTTACGTTTGACTAATGAGTCGGTGAAAAATAATTTTATTATCGACTACTTTCTATGCCTAAACGTTTTTGTTGGCATTGCAAAAAAAATTTCCGTTAGCTAGAGCGATATAAGTGATTTTATTTTCCAAATTGTTGATTTTTATGAAAGACGAACGAAGCCACGTTGTTTATATATATCATGATTGGGAAGACCACCGTGGCGGTTGGCCGATGGATGTAGAGCTTGCTCCTGAGTGATTTGAGGCCCTCTGGTCACGCGTCCAACACCCACTAGTCACTCATCAACATTAGGAAGCCTTTGTATGGCCACAACGTAGGTTGGACCATACCATGGAATAGGACAACCCTGACCTTACTTTCACTAGCACCGTGGAGGGAGATGGCTACGTGCTTGCACAAAATGAGCAGTAGTTACAGCTTAATCCGAACATTCTTCGTAGTGTGCAACTTTTATAGTAACTGCCCAAAAGGATCTCCGATACCGATCGCTCATTCCTACCCTTTTACTTATCAAAAAATGATTGGGAAATTCAGAACGATAATGGATCGGGATTGGGTAAAGAAAGCCGCTCGACCCCCTCTCTCGATATTAAGATGCTCTTTTTTCAACAACTACATGCGCATTTGAATCATGCCGACTATACAAGCAGTTCGTTCGCAAGTTATCATCACAAAGGTTTCGAGAACCGTCAGTCCAATGACAGATCCCTCCTTTAGTCTTTCACACTCAAATAAATCATCACCTCTTGCATCTTTCGCTTATGAATTTAGTTAACGAGTGCTCCAAGCATCTAATAACAAAGTTTATCATTTTCAAAGTACCGTCTTTCTCTTATTATGCACGATCATATCAATGCATCGCAAAACGAAAACGTTTCCTCTATAAGTAAGATTGACGAGGAGACCCTTTGTATTATGCATCATCTTATATGAGAAAATTTGTCAAAAAAAATCCTAAACTAATTGCACTTTTGCCGATTCAACCCTAAACCTTTTTATGATTCGCCGAATCAATCATAAATCTTTTTGTGGTTTAGACTAAATTAGCAAATCATAAAAAGTTTTAGGACTGAATCCGTAAAATTGAAAGGTTTATGACTGAATCGGTAAAAGTGCAATAGATTTAGAACTGAATCGATAAAATTGAAAAGTTTAAGACTAAATCAGTAAAAATGTAATAGGTTTATGACTTTTTTTTTTATAATTTCCCCTACATGCTAATGAAAAGGTACGATCTGAACGGGCAAGAAGAATCAACTGGCAACGAGGGAGTTGCTGGTTCAATGGCCATTATCATTGGACCTGTTGGCAGATCAAGAGCTAAAATGGTTCACATTAATGCACAAGCATGCTGGATTTCAGGATGATGATGACCACAATTCTCCAAGCTTCTTCCCAAGTTGAGTGGGGAACAGGTGGTAGGTGGAAGTTGGAGCTCCATATGACAGGTATGCTATGGAGCCTCCATCTTCTTCCTTTAAGTGGGTTTGTTGGAAAATTGCAGTGGCCAGTACGGTTGTAATTAAAGTGCAGACCCCTTCTTACATAAAGGAAAAAAAATTAAACAAAAGAATTCAAACTATAAAAGAAAACGACGATGAGAGGTCAGAAGAAAGTGACACAACGAGTGTGTTGTTTCCACATGCCTAGGGCGGGGGGGACGGAATCTTTCGCGTCGCCTCTGTCAATCGGCTCGTCGCGATCGATCGATCGCCAGCATGACGAGCCGATCATAATTTCGTAGAACTCAGGAGTAAAAGATGGTTTTTTGCTATCGCCTTGTCAAAAAAGTGCTTCTAATATTGTCGAACCGATAAAAAAATCGATGGGTTTCCACCAGAACAGATGGAGAAGCATGTTAGATAATTTACCATAGTCTGATACATGAGACAGCTTTGTTAATCTTTGGAGAAATTGGATGCATGCGTCCGGATAAAGATCTAACGTTTCTTTTTTTTAATAATAATAGAAAATAAATAAATTTGAATTGATAGGGTGGGACCAGGGCAGCTAGAATGATGCCGGGGGAGGGTAATCACGGACCAGAGCCTGGTGGCATCACGGGCAGACTTCTTGATCCAAAACAAAGAGAAGAAAGACATCCTTAATGGAATCATCGCATTCACGGGTTGCCATGAATCATAACTCAGATCAAGAGTGTCTTAATCTTAATCCTCATCTTAATCTTAATCCCCCTCAAAGAACCAGACATATGGAGATGGCAAACATACTATTTTTATCTCACATTTTTTAAAAATAAAAGCAAAAGCGAAAACCAAATGTTTGTAGACAAGAATAGCACTAAGTTAGCGGCCGAAACTTACTGGGTAGACTTAAATTTGTAGGGTGCACAAACCAATCACGGCGCAAAAACAATACCAAAAATAAAAAAAACCCGTGTTTTCTGAGCGAGAGTCGTGTTTTCCTCAATCCCTATACTCCTTCCAATGTTCCCATTACTGGGGTACAAACTCGCCCTTGTTAGATTTCAATCAAGTTTGCACGCAAACACTGTTTCATGATATGCAGTTGACATATAGTCCTTAAACAGGAGATTTAAATAGAGATTTGGAAAATTTGTCAAAAAAAAGTCTTAAACTTATTACACTTTTGCTAATTCAGTCCTAAACCTTTTAAGTTTGTCAATTGAGTCTTAAACCGCTAATTCAATCATTTTGGCCAGCCAACGCTAATGTGAACAATTTTTAATAATATTTTTCAATTTTTCAATTTTTTTTCTTTTTTTTTTCTTCCCTCCTTCTTCCTCCAACCAATCGCTGGAGCGGCAACCAGCCAGTGGCGAGCCTCACCCTCACCGTTCATGGTTGGGCAAGGTCGATTGTGGCTAGGTCATTAGTTTCCTCTTGTAAATTCCAGCATTCCACACCATCCACAAATGCTTCGACTTCTTTCCTCCATTTTGTTTTTCAATTGCCGTACTTTCCCTTGTCTTCATCGGAAAAATATCCCACGAATACCTCCATTTTGCTGGCCGAAGTTTACTGGAGAGAAGATCTTTCCCTCCTTGTGGAAATTTGCTGACCCCAAGTATCAAATTGATTTCCTTCTTAATTTCCTATCCTTATGTGACCGGACGAGCTCAGCCCAGCCCTCGCTGTCGTTGGGCGAGCTTCGTCGCCTCTGGCTGGTCGTTGGAGCGGCAATTAGCTAAAGGAAGAAGGAGGGAAGAAAAAATAATTGAAAATTAATAAAATATTATTAAAAATTATCCACGTCAATGCCGGCCAATCAAAAAGGACTAAATTGGCACAAATGTAAAAGGTTGAGGACTCAATCGGCAAACTTAAAATGTTTAGGATTGAATTGGCAAAAGTACAATAAATTTAAGACTTTTTTGATAATTTTTCCAAATCTCGATTTAAGGACCGCGACGACCGGACCTCGTGTTGAAAAGATTCACTCTTCATAGACCAAGAAAAAGGAGTCAAGACCTAGGACCTCAATGGATCGACATTGGTTTATCACCTTTGGCAGCATCCGATGACGACGACCAGCTTTTTTACCTCAGACCAGAGAGATGTCGCCGGCGTATTCCGGCGCACAGATGATCCGCCAACTGACCGCATGTGACTCTCTCTCACTATCGTTCCTACTTTGCAAACCCCCACCCCCCCAATCATTTCAATTTCCACTGTCCCTCCCTACCCCACCCTCGTCCACTCAGGTTTAAAAAGACTACAAGCGAAGTCTTCACCGTGCGCTTACTCACTCTCACAGACATGATGGTTTCGAGGAAGTGCGGGAGCCCCGTGTCGAGGCTGCGCTGCTTGCTCGCAGCGGCGGTGACCACGGCAGCCGTGATGGGGTCGGGGCTGTCGGACATGGACCAGGACCGTGCGGAGTGCGCGGACCAGCTGGTGGGGCTGGCCAGCTGCTTGCCGTACGTGGGCGGGGACGCGAAGACGCCCACCATCGACTGCTGCACGGGGCTGAAGTCGGTGCTGGAGAAGAGCAAGAAGTGCCTGTGCATCCTCATCAAGGACCGCGACGACCCCAGCCTCGGCCTCAAGATCAACGCCACCCTCGCCCTCGGCCTCCCCACCGCCTGCCACACCCCCGCCAACATCACCGAGTGCGTCGGTACGTTGCCCCAGTCTCCCTAGAGCGTTGATCAACACTCCTGATTGATATTAACACAGCTGAGTAATGGATTCAGATCTCCTGCACTTGGCGGCTAACTCGACTGATGCCAAACTGTTCAAGGGAGCCACGAATAGCAGCACAGCCACCCCAGCTGCTAGTGGTAACTATTCATCATTTAATCACATAATTCATGTTTCACATGACAAATAAACATTTATAGCTTCCTCTAATTTTGTGAAAACCCGATAATTAATTTTCCTTGCTGGCCTCGCTAATTCCTCATGTTCTGATGAACAATCAACCATTTCAGCAAATTCCACGAGTAGCGGCGGCGGATCAGCTTCCGAAGCGAAGAGCCACGGCGATCGGACGATGAAGACGTGGTGGGTGCTAGAGATCGTGTGTGGAGTCCTGATGGTGTCGTTAACATCGAATCGAATGTGGGGTGCCTGATTCGATTTGCGATCTTTTCTTCCTTCTTTCGTGTTCAATACGGACGATGTTGTCGTCTTAATTAGGTGGTTGATTCAAACCCTTTCCATTTTCGCTGGCTTACGATGTCGATGATGCGAGGGTCTTGGTCACTTCAGTTGGATTTTGGATTGAATAAAGATGGGCGATGCACATACTTGAGCGAGATCAGTAGACAGATGTGGAATGTATCCATTTCTCAACTCCAGTCGTTGCGAATCTGTCACGATCATGGCAAGCGTGAGCTTTTTTCCAATCGACCTATCCACGAATTTAAGTTAAGATTTATGTTCATGAAAAGGTAAAAACATATGTTCCTTTTGCCTGGCTTCGATTTGAAATCGCATGATGTTACATTACTTAAGGGACAATCTTGAATTTAGCGAGAGAAATTTCAATTCCTCGAAAAGACGTCGATTTCATAAGTCAAAAGAAGCACTTTTCTTTATGTGATTCTTGAAAAGAAAATTTGTTAAAGGGCGTTTCAATAACCGGGGCACTTGCCACTTGCTAACCATGTTTAATCGGTATTATTTTATTTTAAGAATTTTAGATTCACATGACGCAAGAAATATATTCCATTAAAAGGTGTAATATATTATTAAATTATCTGTCTGAAAAATGCCTGAGAGGCGACATTGAGAAATGCTAATGGCGCGCGACCGAACTCGGGGAAGCCTAGTTTTTTTTTTTGGTCAGAAGGAAAATTTCATTTCACAAGAAAGAGGAGTACATAACTTCAACAGAACAAAGCAAAGCAAGTAAATTTGAAAATTAAATCAACTCGGTATAGCCTGCATCAAAACACAATTGGCGGCCAATCATTGAATCTTGCATCATCATCAGTAATGAGCACAGCGTCCCCAACACCATCACCATAAAGAGACGACAACACCAATAGGTTGAAAGAGTACAGAAAATGCCTTGTAAATCTCATATTTATATGTATATCAAGATAGAAGAACACCCAAATCTAGAGGGGAAAGTGTCAAAAAAGTCCTAAACCTATTGCATTTGTGCCAATTCAGTCATAAACCTTTTATTTGTGCCAATTTAGTCTTAAACCTTTTGTATTTGTGCCAATTGAGTCCTTGCGGCCAATTTTGGCTAGAAATTGATGATGTGGACGCCGACTGTTCGCCGGCACTGACGTGGACATTTTTAGTAATTTTTTTTTCTTTAATGGTTTTCTAAGGGGGCTGGCGAGGGTCACCGGCCCTAGGCGAGGGGGTCCCAGCCCTCGCCGGCCCCAGGTGAGGGCGCCACATCCCTCGCCGGCCACAGCGAAGACCCGCGAGCCCTAGCCCAGCGACTGGTGAGGGCCGGATCCCCTCGCCCAAGGCCGGCGATGGTTGTCGGCCCCCTTAGAAAAGAAAAAGAAATGAAAAAACTAAAAAATTATTTAAAATGTCCACGTCAGCGCCAGCGAATAGCCAGTATCTACGTCATCAATTTTCGGCCAAAATTGGCCGGAAAGACTTAATTGGCACAAATGCAAAAGGTTTAGGACTAAATTAGCATCAATAAAAGATTTATGACTGAATCGGCACATATAAAATAGGTTTATGACTTTTTTGACACTTTTCCCCAACTCTAGATCTAGCGCTAAATTGGGAGAGAAGTACTATAAAAGATATACTAGTTGATCACAAACTTAATTTCAGATAAATCGAGAGGAGCCTCAGAGATTTGTGAAGTGCTCGACTAGTTGGAGCAAGCACCCGGAGCCGGAGAGAGTAAGCGAGCAGATCCGAAGAGAGCAAATTCTTTCAAGGCGCTCGCACTTCAATCTTCAGAGCTCATAGGACAAATATCAACCGCATCGTCCACGAAATCAGCGAAGAGTTCTTGAAAATAAAGAGATAGAACAATAGAGAAACAAGAAGGGAGAAGGAGAGGGGAGGGAGAGAGAGAGAGAGAGAGAGAATAAGGTCCCTCTATCTCCCTCGGACTGCAAGCTTCAGAGAAGGAAAGGGGTTGGTGGCACTTGGAAGAGAGAAACCCTAGAAGATTGACAATGTTAGTCACAACAACTTGCAATTGGGGGAAGCCTAGTTGATTTGATAGGAAGAGGACTTCTCTCGCGTGTGCATTTGAAGTTAATCAATTACTTTGAAGCTTCTCATGCTGCTGGTTAACCTATCCACAATGTAATAGTCTCTCGTGAGTCTCGACCAAGGTGGGAGCAACATGCTCTTCCCGTCATGTCGAGAAGGTGAAAACTTTCTCCTCATCGTATCGAGAATGTGGAAAACTTTCTTTTGTGACGAGAAACTGTTCGTTCAAATGGTTAGTCTGGAGCTCGTGAAATTATTTTGAATACAGTGTGAACTAAACCTCGAATTCAAAGTGGCAATTAGATGCACGAGATTGTTAAACTTAATCACTCAGGCCATGGGAAATTAGGTAAAGGCCTAGACATGTGCATTGAAACAGCGCACTTCGAGGGTGTTAATTAGGTTAGGGATTATCACAACCGTATTTCTAAATTGAGTATACTTCATTGAGATTAGACACTAGAATAGAGAATGGTCATTTTTGCCGATAGAAACCAGACCCAACCCATCTGTTTGACAGGCCTAGCTTTTTATATAGGACAATGCAAATTTTCCATTCCGGGCCATTGTTATGATGCGATTCTATCCTTTTCGACTAGCATGCAATGCAAAATAAAAATATGTAAAGCTAATTAATGGAGTTGGCATTGTTTTTGGCTACATTTGCAAAGTGAGCCACCCCATATCTAACAAATTGGGCCTCACGCTTTATATGTATATACAATGCGGATGTTCTGTTGTGTTTTGACTTCTCCCAGGTCAAAGGTCCACCCGCCGCTAAGCAGGTCATATGTAATGCGAACATAGGACAAGGTCGTTAGATTGTGCCTGTGTCCTAAAGCTAACGGCCCAAGGGTTCCTTACAATGGGTAATAAACATCCAACAAGATGAATTGCTTAATTTGTCACAACTATGGAGGCCATGTTTGAAAAATAAAAGAAGCTGGAATGGAATGGAATTTCATTACGCAACAACCTTATATTTAGATTTTTTTATTCCCTCAATTAGGCTTCGATCTTATATTTAAGTCGTTTCTTGGAAGTGACGCATCCCATATTCCGCAATAACTTGTGGGAAGAGCTAGTGCTTATTATGCGTGAAGGAAAGAATTTCGGCCTGTTTGGTTATCGGGGGAGCGAAACCAATTTGATTAGACATTGGATTTCGAGTCCCCTTTTTTTTTAAGACAATTTGATTAGATGAAATGAGGTGGAACGGAAATCAGATTGAAAATGACTATGAGGGAGTTAATGAAAAGAGAAGCATATAGAGACAGGCTTGAACTCGACATCTGCCCAGGAAGTTGGCAATATCATATATATTTACTGTTCCTTCCGTTTGTTCATTCAACCACATCATTTCCAGGGAAGTCCCTTGCACATCTCTCTTAGCTTATCTTTGAACACTATCTTAACTTCTCTGTGCCTTACTTCTCTTGCTTTCACTCGTGCCAAACTCGTGCTTGTTAGGGCGCGTTCTTCTGGACTATATATACGCGTCGATGCGGGGGGCCTCTCTGCTCATCGATTCAGCAACGGTCTCAGACGCCCTTCTCAAGCAAAAGCCGATACTGCGAGATGGAGCAGCAGCACCAGGAGGTTCCAGCTTCATCTACCCGTGTCGACCGGAGAGGGAGTGAGAAGGGCAGAGAGAACGATGAGACGAGAGTAACAAGGAAGAGGTTGGACGTGGATGCCAACGCGGACATAAATGAGTTGGCCGACGCTTTCATCAGGAAATTCCGGAACCAGTTAAGGATTCAGCACGAGGAATCATTTAAACGGTTCCAGGAGATGATCTCCAGAGGAGTATGAACGGTGATCACTTTCTTCGTGTCCACTGAATCCAATTGTTGCAGGTCAAGTGATGAAAGTTGGATGATGAATCATACTATACTATAGTTTTGCCACTTTCTTGTCTTGAAATGGCGAACCATACAAATAAAATTTGAAGTGGTCTCTGTAAGAATAGTACCTTGTAATAAAGACCAACCACTACACACAAAAAAAAAATAAGGTTTTAGCAACGGCATTTACCACGGAAACTCTAGCAAAATTCGTCGCTAAATGAAGTTGCGACGAAAATTGCAACGAAAAAAATTTTGTTGCCAATTCGGCGTCACAAAATTTAGCGGCGAAAACTTTCAACTTTCATCACTATTTTGAGACAAACTCTATTCATGGCAAAATTCGTCGTTATTTTGCGACCAACTATATTTGTGGCAAAATTCGTCGCTAATTTGCCACTAACTGTATTCGTGGCAAAATTTGTTGTTATTTAGGGACGAAAGTTTAGCAATGGCATTTGCCACAAAAGTTGCGACGAAAATAGCAACGAAAATAATTTCGTCGCCAACTCAGGTCACAAAATTTAGCGACGAAAAAATTTAACTTTCGTCACTAATTTGCGACGAACGTTATCGCGAAAAAAGCTGTCGCCGATTAACACCAAATAATATCGCTGCCAATTTCAATGCAAATTAGTGACGAATTTGACAAAGTTTAGCAACGACATTTGCCACGAAAATTTTTGTTACTAATTCGGCGTCACAAAATTTAACCACGAAAATTCTACTACAAAATTTGTCGCTAATTTGCCACAAATGCTATTCGTGAAAAAAAATCATCGCCAATTAGCAACGACAGTAGCGATGAAATTTGAAATAATTTAGCAATGAAATTAGCGACGACATTTTTTTTACAATGTACTTGATAATATGTCTTTAGCAATGAATTTTGCCACGAACATTGTTCAGAAACAAACTTAGCAACGAATTTTTATTAATTCTTTAGCGACGAACTCTGCGACGAATGTCTTTGGTTTCACAAAAGTCGACATGCCATGCACTATTAGTGACAAATATTTTATGATACTCTTCCATGAGATTTAAAATACAGCAGATAGCACATGCAAATTTTGTTAACCTCTCTATCAAAAATTCAATGGCACAAGCTACTCTAGAAAAGTAAAGGAAAAATGAACTTTGTAGAAGCTTGACAGCATTTATCCATCCACACAGCCACCTATATGCCATGACATTAAGAAGGAAAGCATAAAACTCACAACAAAAATCTAAAACTTGGCTAATATCACATAAAAAGATGAGCCTCCCACCTTTACCAAATTGTTCCTTAAGATCCACTTTCTTACATCATGATAAGTGATAGACCCATAAACACAATCAACTTCAAGACAAGGTGACACTTGAACATATTGGGCCAACTGCACTTTTAGCACAAAAGATGCTGAAGCAAGCTTACCCCTAAGTTTGGAAATTTTAACTAGCAAGGGCTACACCTTCATTGCAAGATCTAATGGAAAGCATGACGAGTGCGCTCATATGGGCCAAAAAAGAAGCTATGATGTCTTCGAGCATGTTGTTTAATCAATGAAACGACTGACAAAATCATCGTCATCAGCAGCAATCTCATCATCATTGTGTCGCTCATCATTGTGCCCATCACCTATTTGATTAGTGGGAGGTACAGAAGGAACCTGATCATGATTGAGGTTGAGGTGTTGCAAGATCAATCGCGTTTGAGACTCTAGAGATTTATATCGCTCATTGATCTGTCTGATTTCTTCATCTTTATGTAACTTAAGTGATTCATATTGATGTTTGATCACTTTTATTTCTTCGTCCTTCTCTACAAGTAAATGTTTCAATTGACTCAATTCTTGGGTCATTTGCTCCTCAAGTCGTGTCCTCCTTGAAACATCCGCATTAAAGGATGAAGTTGTAGCAGCCTTTGTTGTGTATACCCTTAACAAGGATTCCATCCCAAATATTTTTCCTCTTTTCATCCCACCTTATGCCTCCACCCATAATGCCATATTGTCAACTGATGGCTCAGACGCAGCAACACCATCACCACCACTAGCAGTACTCATTAAAAGTTCATTATATTTTTCCTACATTAACAATATATATGAAAATAAAATAACTTCATATATATAACTACCGTAAATATTAAAAGCATTCATGGTTTTCATTCTAGTTTCCATAAAGTCCAAAGTATAACCTTACATACCTTAATAGCTTTTGCTCGATCGCCAGTCCATGTCTTACCTTTTTTTTTAAATGTGCGTTCAACTATAGCTGTATATGTCGGTTCCGTCCCCAATTCATCTGCCTACAAAATATAAACATAAATAAGTAATTGAATTAAATTAACTTACAACATGTTTAACAGATTTACCATTCTTTTTCTATGCTCCCTGATATTGATAGAGCCCCCAGCATATGTGGCAGACCCTTCACTAGAACTAGAAGCTCGATTCTTCTTATTAGGTTCACTCATTTGCTTATTTTTTTCAGTTTCCCAAGTTCTCTTCATTTCTGTCCAGTTGTCACCCGTAATAAAATCTTGCTTTACTTGACTTCTCTTTGCTTTATTCATCACATTTCATATGTGATCACCGGCTTCCTTCTTAAAAATTCTTTTAACTTCATCATCTTCCGTTTCATCCCACCTGAACTTCCGCTGCAATCAATAGAAAAACAACTGACTTTATTTACACCGAACTTAGTTTGTGAGAAAATAGAAGGACAAAACTTACCTTGAACTCATTCCAGCACAAATCCTTTACTTCTTTTGGAGCACTGCTGTAACTAATCCACTTCCCCCTCCAATAGTTATTGACTATTTTATTAAGTTGCCTCACAACATACGTAGCATCCGTGAATCTGCAATCAGGTTAGAACAATATGAATAATGAAACAGTGAAATGAAAAGGAGATGTAAGTAAATGCATACGGATAATTTGCAACAAGGACAATTCAGTTAACATCCATAACTAAAACCCAAAGGAAGGGATGACCCTAAATATTACATATACTTAAAAAAATGAAATACTTACGAATCTCCATATGGGCATATCATGAATCGGCTATCTTCTTCACATGTGTTTCCCGCATCATTCGTGTGTTGCACTGAAGGAGATTCAGTTCGCATGTGTCCAAGTTGTCTCCTAATATGTTCTTGAGGGTCAGAGGAAGGGCCAATGTGTCCATGTTTTCCATCAGCATGTAGTGGTTGAGGGTTAGATGAAAGGGAAGGGGAAGAGGAAAAGGATAGGGATGGGGATGGGGAAGGGGAAGGGGAAGGGGAAGTGGAAGGGGCTGGTCTTCTTTTTGAAACTACACCATGCATTTGACCTCCACCTTTATACTGACAAGTAGGAAGGTTAGACAAATATCTTAAAAAATATGAACATGTATTAGGGACACATGATGACGTACACCATAAAGCTTACTATTTTGTTTCAGAGAACAAGAGATAAACTTGAAAAAATGAAACAAACTTGCTATTGCCTCTGATAAATAGCAATCTCTGGCATCAAAGGAACCTATTGAAATCTTGTCCACATCAGATTCCACGAAAAATAAAGGGGAGCATATTACATGACATGATATACTTGCCTATTTTTTTGTTGGTTTCAATTTTCAAACCTAGATATAAATAAAGGGGAGCATATTTGGCAATAAAAAAATAGAACCCTCTGTTCCAAATAAAGCAAGGCAGAGAGAACTTCGATCAACAAACTACAATATCAGGGAGACTAACTTGTTGCCACAACTAAATTTTACAGAGAGACAACAACGATTCCTCCTTCCAAACACATTCACAACATATACCCAGTTTAAAGCAAAGCTCCAGCGCTAAAACAACAGGAGGGTGAATGCTGAAAGCCTTTTTTTTTCAAGGGGGCTGTATTGCATCTTGTGGATCAATAAGCTACTTAATGTACTAAAAAACCCACTTGAATTCAATCCATAAACTGGATAAAATTCATGAGATGCCACCAATACATAATAAACAATGACAATCCATAAGCAGGATAAAATTCAATCACAACTTACTATCAAATCAAATGTAACATACCGTAACTTATTCATGAGATGCCACTCAACCTTGCCTCGTCATTGATGGCACCAAAGCAAACTCAATCGACATGCAAAAGCCCGGGATTTATAGTGATCAAATTCGGATCACATGAGGGTCCATCGTAAACGGACTCTTAAACAATGATACGTATGTACACGTGGCCTCCGAAGGACCCGAGAATCCATACTATAATCAATTACTTCGCATATAATAACACAAGTCCTCAATCGGACCTCATCATGTCAATTTCATTTAATAATTTACTTTTGATAAACTTGAGGTCCATTTATTCATCATTAGAATAAAAATTCTATGCTTCATGGCCACCACACATCTAAAGAGTCAAGCCTTACCGTCGTTTATCGACAACATTACAATCGAGTTCCCCAATATCTAATTTCCCAAATTCGGATCCCTTGAGTAATAGCCATAAGAGTGTCCCCAAATTTCATTCCTCCCCCTAATCACCCTTGAGTTTTCAACCGGACCATCCATATTACCCTCCAAGGTTATTCCTCACTCGATTGACCAATACTACTAATTTAAACAACACTAGTGCACCTTGTATTTCAAGATCACACATTCGGCTCTTGATTTCAAATTCAAGAGACCAATAGTTTAGAATTAATGTATTTCAAGATCACACGTTCGGCTCTTGTAAAGTATAGGGTCTCGATTTAGAGTCAGTGCGATTTTCAGCCAACATATGGTATACAGGGTTCTAAATCAACACCATTTGCTACCAATCCGACTCAGTTTGCTATGGTTTGTTCACGAGCACATTGACTGAACTAGGTGTTTCATGTTCGGCCAAGACAGGAGTGAACGGAGCATAATAGGGCAGAAAGCTTACCTGGTTCGTGTGGTGATAATGAGTTATCGGGATCGGCGACGGCGAGGGCAGAGACGCCGGTTTTGGTCGATAAACGGAAATCTCCACAGATGGGTGAAGCGGACGCTTCTCTATCACTCTGAGAATCTCGATTGCAAAGCCGAGCGAGGAAGGCAGGTTCGGTGCTCTCCGAGAACCGGAGCTGATCGTGACGAACTACGGTCGGCGGACTCGATTTACGGCGAGGGTAGATGTCGATCTGAATGGGAATCTTTCAAAGGCTATCCAAAGACCCTTTTTCTTTTCTTCACCAAAGCTTTCTGGTTTGAGAAGCGTCAACGGTCGCGGTCGGCCGACGAGTCGGAGAAGGAGTGTTGAGGAACGTCACCGGCGATGGCGGAGGAAACTCTGGGGAGCTATGGCGGTGACTGGCGGTGGCCGTGGAACGGTAGTGTCCGGCGGAGGTGATCGGAGGAGACGAACTGTGAGATGAGAGTTCAAAACCAGAGAAGAGAAAACCCTCCCCCCCTCGTCCCCTTCCTCCTTTTTTGTTCTCGCTTTCTGTCGCTTTTGTTTTCTTCTTTTTCAATTTTTCTCCTTTTTGTCCTTTTGTGCCGCCACTCTCTCAGTCATCCAAGAACTCCTTTTAGGGTTTAGAGTGTTGCGCGCCAAGTGGCACGGACTTCTTTTGTTGACGAACTTAGCGACGAACTTCTTTTAGTCACTATATCATTTGCAACCAATTTAGCAACGAATAATTTTGTGACGAAATTTTTTTATCGTTAATTAGCGACGATAAATTTAACGCATTGCTAATTTTGCGACGAAGACGGTTGATCGCTAATTAGCGACGAACTATTAGCTTAAAACTGCTTTTCTTGCTAATTTTGTGACAAACAATCTCCGTCGCCAATTAGCGACGACAAAAGTTGTCGTTGCTAATTTTGCGACGAATTGTTTTTGTCGCTAATCAGCGACGAATACTTTTGCCACAAACCGTCTTCATTGCCAATTAGCGATGAAATTAGCCACGACACTTATCGGTGGAAAAGCTTTAGCGACGAATACTTTTGTTGCCAATTAGTGACGAAATTTAGCGACAATCGACTTGAAAAATGTCGCAAATGTCATTGCTAATTTTGCTATGAATATAGTTTGTCGCTAATTAGCAACGACATTAGCGACGACAACGGAAATGTCGCTAATTTTGCAATGAGTAAGGTTTGTTGCCACTTTGCGACGACATTAGCGACGAAGTGTTAATTCAGCAATGAATTTTGCAATTAACGCATTTTGTCGCTAAGTTAGAAACGACTGTTTGCGACAAATTTTTGTGGCGCCACTACCCACTAAGATTGGCCACAACATTTAGCGACAAAATCACTTTGCCGAAACTTTTGCAACAAAGTTTGCAACGAACACATTGTCACAAAAATTTGTGCCAAGTCGTGCCAATATTAGCGACGAATTCTGTGACGAATGTGTCATCGCAAATGTACCCTATGTATTTTGCGACAAATGTGCCACGAAAGTTATTTTCATTGCTGTTTTCGTCGCAAATTAGCAACGAATTCGCTTTCATCACTAATTTTCCGTGGCTAAATCCTTGTTTTTTGTAGTGACTCAATTGTCATAATACATATCCAAACATTTTAGGCCGCCTGCTCTTGCCTCTCTGGACTCTCTTTATTGTTTTCTCGCTCATAAAGGGGAAAAGAGGTAAATGACCGGACTCAGACATCAAGCCTAGCCGGGCAAACCCCCGGTCTCGCGTTCATCAGTTCTGTAAAATCGCTAAGATTCGGAGAATCCATCACGAATCGCATTGGAGAAGTAGTCATTTTGTTGATGGCAACTCCTGTAGTCAATGGCAACTGATGTGCGAATCGCATTAAAAATGATTGCAACGGCAAAGCTCGATAAGGATGTCTAGCTCCAGCATGAACCTGATGGGCCTCTGCCCTTCTCAACTGAAGCAACTTCTGAACCATTCATCATTCATTGGCATTAACATCATGCCTAAGATTGAACCAGGGAGCATTTAGAATCAATTACTCGGGAAAGAACCGATTGTATGAACCAGGGGAGTGCCAATACGTATTTTTACACATGGTCGAAACACACTCCCTGAAGCCAATTGGAGACAAACACAGAAGAGGATAAACTAACTCACGTCACGGCCGGCCGAGAATCGAAATGGAAGAGAAGAAAAGGAGAAGTACAAAATAAGCTGCTTCTAATAAGAGGTGTCTGTCAGTTCAATCACCATCAAAATGTTACAAGAAACCATGAAAAGTTAAAATCCTTAGCTTGGGGGACATAAGACCCTCTGTATAAAATGGGGAGGACAAGAAACTCATCAACCTTTGGAAACCCTAAGAAAATGGGTCACTAAGAATATGCCTATTGAGAAAAAAAGGAACAGGGCCGACAGAAAAAACCCTTTACACTCCCAACAGATATTCTACAACCCATCCACCCACCAGAATCAACAAAGACGGGAATGGATCGATTCAAGGAAAGAAATGATTCCCCAATGTATAGGGAAATGTCTAATCCAAACCGATCAGCATTCCAAAACCCTCCATCTGCGCATGCACCAATATGAGAAATACATCCCCCTCAACCGTGAGACATACTATCAAACAGTATAAAGCTTGAACCACTTAGACAAGACAAAGACATAATATAACCAGCAGAAGCATGAATGCCACTGTCGCACTTCAGAAACAACGGAAGAGTAAATTTCATTACTTAATCCCATGCGCTGGTGACACCAGGGCCATAACCTCCTCCTCCATAGCCTCCCGATGATCCTCCATACCCTCCAGATGATCCTCCATACCCAACATTGTTGCTGCCGCCCCCACCATAGTAGTCAGATCCACCCCTATTAAAAGAGCCTTCCCTCCGGAAGTCACGACCACCAAACCGGCCTCCACCAGAGCGACGATTCCTTCCTCCGCCATATGACGACCTAGCAGCATACCTGGAGAGCCAAGCCGGAACTTCCTGATTTGCTTCTTGCATCAGCTCAGATAATGACCTCGCCAATGATGAGTTATTTTCATTAAAGAAGGCAGTAGCTAAACCAGTCTTCCCTGCTCGTCCTGTTCGTCCAATCCGGTGGACATAATCATCTATGTCATTCGGAAGATCAAAATTGATCACGTGGGAAACATGTGGAATATCGAGACCACGAGCTGCAACATCCGTAGCAACTAGAATTGGAGTCCTGCCACTCTTAAATGAGCGGAGAGCTGATTCTCTTTCCTGCAAGCATGGAAACAGTGTCGATTATAAGTCACTACATGTTATATAGAGGAACAAATTCGAAGATAGAACTTTCTATAACTAAGAATTGAGGTTACTCCAATCAGTGCTGAAAATACAATGTTGCCTTGTGTCTGACAGTGCAACCACAAATGTTGATTGAGTACAATCTTCACCAATATTTTATAACGAAAAGGTACATCAATGTTGCCTTGCCCCCTCTGGGGTGCTTAACCAGGAAACCAAACTTAGATGGCATCCTATCCCCCCCCCCCCAATCTTGGCACAAGGCCATCTGTCTGCCGTTTTATGTTTTTTCTGTTGATACCACGACAAAGTCGCCAACTAATAAAATGATTATAGAAGCAGTAACCAATAGCCTCACCAACTGTTAATCTGGTCTGTATTAGAAACCTTTAAGTCGGCTATAAATATAATTGCTTTAACTGACATTGTGGATTCTTTGAATGGTGAATTAGGTCATTTTTCAGCTTTGAGTTCTTTTTGCAAATTGTTCATCATCCTCTTGGATGATTTTTTATCACAAAGAGAGAGAGAGAGAGAGAGAGAGAGAGAGAGAGAGAAAGAGTTCTTGATGTTGCACATAAAACACTTAAATTCACGAATAAGATCACTGAGATGAAAAGAAGAAAAAGAGAAAAGGCATATTCCAGTCTTTGTGAAAACCAAGTGTAAGAGAGCTTTATGCCATCAGAGTACAGGAAACTGCACGAGTGGGACGATTTGAAAGAAAATAAAGTTCAGTCACAACAAAGAAGAAAAAAGCTTCCGTTAAAAGTAGGATGACATAACGGAGCAAGAAGTTGGATCCCGGTAATGGGTTGAAGTACATCAACAGAACTTTCAAAATAATTATTGGAACAGAAAGAATATCAAAAGAGGTAGAAACCTACTGCAGCCTTAAAGAAGAAATTTGTGTGACAAACCATTTTTGACTCCATAATTTCTCATTATAATACCACGTCTTTGTGCAATAGGGACTTATTGGGAAAGGGGGAGACTATAGATGACAAAGAGATCCTGTATGAGAGTTGAACTGCCTCATCGAAACTCAAACATGTCATGATCATGTACCGTCACAGAATGCCAATTTTGAATCACTTGGCCATTTAAACATCTTGAAATAAAGCCAACAAAAGTCATAATCTCTCAACAGAGCAACTCTTGTGTATGTATACTAAAAAAAAAACCAAATGCTATCTACTCATGAAAAACGTGCCAACTTATCAACTCGTCAAGCAACAAATGAGATAAATATCTATGCAACATATAAAAGCCACAGTAGCTTTCCAGTTTCAAATTTCAAGTGATGTAATTATCTACCCAACGCATTCAAAGAGGTCATCGATAAGTATGACACAGGTGGCATATCTTCAATTCTTCAAACATAGAACAGCAATGCAAGTTTTAAAGCAAGAGGTTATCAATAAGTTATAAGTCAGGTGGACATTTCTTCATCCATATAGAACAGTAAATTCAAGTCTTAAAGCTCTTCTCTCACTGTATTCCGTTAATTGCACGACAAGTATCAGATTTCATTAACAAATGAAAACCTAATCATCACCAGCTTGACAAACAAAACAAAAACTCTCAGACGAGAAAAAAAACAGCGCTTACCTCTCTTCTAAAGCATAAAGATTGGCAGAGGCCACAAAATGTAGAGCTTATTGTAGACTACTAGATCTTGTGAAAAAAAAATCACACAGAGCAAGCATGAGGCTGTCAATTCTAAGAAGCCATCAAATTTAAGATTAGAAAAGCATGGGCATTTTTTTTTGCCCAGACATCCAAAAACCCCATTTCTAGGTATTCATTTAACATGGTTCCACAGAGTACTACAAGTGTACGGAAGAACGAGGCGGAAAGGCGGACCTGTTGTGTTCTATCTCCATGAATAGAAGTAGCTGGAAAACCATTACTGCATAGCCAGTTTTCTAGAGAATCAGCCCCCTTCTTTGTCTCAACAAAAACTAATGTCAAAGATTGCTGCTGCAAGAATCAATAGTCACGCCAATGTTAAAAAGGATCAGCCCAGAATGTAAAGAAAGAGAAAAAATAACATAAAACTAGAAACTGAAAAAAAAAAAAAAAAAGTTGAAGCAAAATATCAAAAAAATTAAAAGAAAAGACTTCCTCCCACCATACCTTCCCCTGAACAACATTCTCTCGTTGTGCATGAAGAAGATCCATGAGATAACTTCTTTTATCAGAATCATGAACAAACTCAACTCTTTGGACTATCAGATCAGTGCTAGATCCAACTCTTCCAACAGCCAAAAAGATATAATTGTATAGAAAATCAGCAGCCAATCTCTGCACAAAACCAAACAATAAAACATAAATGCTACCAAATAAACCCATATCAAGGATATCCAGTATACTAGATCACATTACATATAAAACCAGCAAAAGCAAAAGGTTGAGATATTATACATAATAATACATCACAATGAAAGTGCTACAAACACAAAAGCAAACACCAAAACCTATCAATGTAGAAGCTCAACGTAGAATGTAAGACTGAAAAGGACTAAGGTTGACTCAACAAGTTTCCAGCTGCACCACTCCATGTGAACAACTCCTAATTATCATAGTTTTTCGTTGAAATGTGCAGATCATATAAATATACACTCAAGCGCCTTAATGACCAATGGTTAAAAATGGCTCTGATACATAAGCAAAGCATGTATAGTCAAAAATGGGATATTAGCAACATTTAGAAAAACATTGCCAATACAGAGGCTTGAGAGGTGGCACCGAATTTACATTGCTGTTCTTCAATTAAGACAGATACCTGAATTTCCTTAGGGAAGGTGGCACTGAACAACATTGTTTGTCTTTCTCCACTAGGAGGCATGTCCATTTGTTCCACTATTTTTCTTATCTGAGGCTCAAAACCCATATCAAGCATTCGATCTGCTTCATCCAGCGTCAAATATCTGATCATCTGTAACGAAACTCTAGCTCTCTCCAGCAAATCTACCAATCTCCCAGGAGTAGCAACAAGTATATCCACACCTCTCTCCAATTCCCTTAGCTAAATATATGCAAAATCACAAATGAGTACATATTGAAGAATATTATACATTTACAATAGCTTGATACATCACAACTCAAAATAAATATTGGCCAAAATCAAAACGCTGACACACAGAGAACACGAGAGTAAAAAACAGCATTAACGAGAATGACATTGAGCATTCTACCTTTCAAACACCGTCATTTTTTAGCTTAAGAATAGCTTTAGAAACTTGGCACTGATCTGGGTCAAATAAGGAAACAAAATACATCTAGGAAGACAGCAAAAATAGAACCATAACATGTTTAGGAAGCATTCAAAAGATACTTATTACTTCTGCTAATCACTTTCCCTCCAGAATCTCCAATTAAATTAAGAATATTGTGAATCTTGAAAAACTGTCAAAAAGTGATATTTGATTTTGCATGTCGACATTTGTGTACTAGAATAGATTTTAGATGTTTCGAGCTATTAAAAAACCAGTCAAAGTAGAGCCACATAATACAAAAAGTAAGCCATAAGTAGAAAACATTCTAAACAGGTGCCATTACATTCTTGAAAGCTAACAAGTTAGTAACGATTAAACTTTACCATAAAACATTATAGGTTGATCATGATACTGCGGAATCTGGGTGATGAGGAACAAGGAAAAAGAGAGACAGAAAATAGCAAACCTGTTGATTTATCGGTGCTCCTCCATAAGCAACAACTACCCTGACACCAGTTTGATAGGAAAACTTTCGAGCTTCTTCATGTATCTGCATGCAAATCACATAACTACCTCGTGACTAAATCAGCAAGGAAAGATGACTGATTGCATAAAATAATGAAAACACTTACTTGCATTGAAAGCTCCCTCGTAGGAGAAAGAATAAGAGCAAGAGGGTACACAGTACGTGCCCCACGTGGTGGCCTCTGTTCTTGTTGGCCGCTTTTCATTATACCACTAATGATTGGAAAACAGAAAGCGGCTGTCTTGCCAGATCCAGTTTGGGCACAAGCCATCAGATCACGCCCTGACAGGGAAATTGGTATGGCATGTCGTTGCACGGGTGTTGGTTTCACATACTTACACCTGCGAATGTTCTGATTAACAGCTTCACCTAGATCAATTTCTGCAAAAGTATTCACTGCAGGGGGTACATTATCCCCGCTTGTCTCCACCGGAATATCTTCATACGCATCGAAATTGATCCCAGAATTCTCTTGCTCGTCAAAAGCTTGCTCTGTGTCCACATCATCTCCAAAAGGATTCACTTCCCGCTCTCTCCCACCACCCCAACTCCCACCTCTGCCACCACCCCATCCACCAGCACGGCTGCCGCCGCCGCCATATCCTGCTCGAGAATCATTCCTAGGACCTCCCCAGCGTGGCCCACCAGAACCGGAACCGGAACCAGGCCGATCAGAACCGGGAGTTGGCCCAGTATTAGCAGGTGCTGGTGGATCTGCCGAAGGTGGACGGTTCCTCAGATGCGGAGGGACGTAAGTACTTCGACCGGGAGCTGAGGCAGCAACAGCAGCACCATTGTTGGCAGAAGATCCAGCCCCTGCATTGTCAGCTGCGGAAGACGCAGCCAAATCTGCCCATGAAGCTCGCATATCTCAACTGAAACACCCTCACTTGAATTTTCACGAGCAAATATATCTCGGAACTCAAAAAATCAAAGCGAGCACTTCTCCCCTTCGATTTCTACAATATAATCGATAAAATAGTCTCCCTGAGACAGATAAAAGTCAGCTATGTCAGCGATTTCGAAACCTGATGGAAAATCTAAAGATCAACAAATCAAGGCACGAGCAAAAAACGCAAAAGAAATCGACAGAAAATGTAAGTTTCAAAAAAGGCAAACCGCAATTGCAGCATGACCCGAAAACACAACAGAAAATCCAAAAATCCACAGACAACCAAAAATTGCTCCCGCATTAAACCCCGAAAATGCCTCGATTCCAGATTAATCTTCCCTATTCTCTCCATCCCTCACACAACCAGCCAAAATCATAGAGCATCGAAGGCGCTAAGCGGATAGACGCAATCACGAAACGCGATCTAGCGCGTCCCGGGGAAGCGAGCGCGAAATGCGGCCGAGCAGAGCCCGATAGCACGCGAGCGCTCGCGATTCCCACCCCCATGCAATCCCCGACGCCACGCGAGGACGAGCCAATCCCCAAGAGAAGAAGAGGCGAGGAGCAGAGCGAGAGAGAGAACCTGAAGAGGAGCTGCGAGGGAAGGGCGAAGAACCTGTGAGTCGACGACGAGAGAGAAGCGCTGCGTGCGTGCGTGCGTAGTTTTGAAGAAGGGATTGATTGAGGATGAAGATCCAATGAGGACGAGATGAAAACCCTAGACAGTACGTTATAACGCAGACCCAACCAAAATATCTCCTCTCCCCACCTCCCTCTCTCTCTATAAAGGAGCCCGGAGAAACTTTCTCTCTCTGTGACTTTTGCGGGTATTTCTTTTTTTTTCTCTTTTTTCTTCTCGGAGTCCTACTACTTTCTGGCCCCTTTCTTTTTTCTATTTTTCCGTGAATAAGAAAAAGGGGTAGAAAAATGAAAATGAAGGTGGGGATAAAATTAGTTAGCCCCTTTGCTTAAAATTGTGGCTGGCGTCATTATTCGGGACGAGCGGTTTAAAAAACAAGACGATCTGCCCCTTATTCTTTGATTCCTCCCTCTGAGGTAACTTCTGCTCGAAGAAGGTCTCCCGGCCTGGGGCCCACAGAAAATCGGTTCAAGATCTTTTGGGCCCAGGGAAACGAGGGGACGCGCCCAATCTTTGGCCGTCCGCCGGGATGGGCCCAGTGGGCCCCAGGCCCGGAGACCTCCTTCGAGCAGAAGTTACCTCTTCGCCTCTCGGAGGGAGGAAATGAAAGAAAAAGGGGCAGGGCACATCGATGGGGGCGCGCCGGGTGCCAGCTAGCAGTGGCTCTGCCGGGCTCGCAAATGTCGATACGGGCAAGGCTTGCAACTGCAAGTGTTTATCGAATCCGTTAAGCCAGGTTAGCTAGCCTTTTTCAGAAAGGGGGTCTCCACAAGGTCGTCTAAGGGTTGGCCGGTCTCGAGGGACCAAAAAAGTTGGAAAAACTTATTTAAAAAGTTTTAAACATATCATAATTATGTCAATTCAATCTCAAACCATCTTTTTACCAATTCAGTCATAAATATTTTGTATTTGTGTCAATTTAACTCATTTGTCCATCATGCTCTGACGTTGACAATTTTTAATAATTTTTTCAAATTTTTTTTATCTTTCCCTTTTTTTTTCTTTTCTGATTTTTATCTTCCTACTCATGCTATGACTGGCGATGGACACTGGAGCTTGCAGGCCATAGTAGGCAAGAGGGCCGCCAAGCCCCCACTTAGTCTTGCCCAGCCGGCGGCCACACCTCGCGAACTCAAGGCGTGGCACAATTATAATAGGTTTATAACTTTTTCGGAAATGGGGTCTTCACGAGCTCGTCTAAGGGACGGTCGGTCTCTAGGGACCAAAAAAGTTGCGTCCAGATGCATGTACAAGTGGTAAACTAGAGTTCGGCTTTGTTTACCTCGAGGTAGATTTATTCAAAATTACATCTTGATTCGAATTCACAAATTGCCCTCTTTCTTTGAGATGGGTAATGACTTTACATGATGTCGAGGTTTGTGGTCTGTTTTTATTTCTTTGAATTCCAAGAAAGCAAAATCAAAAGCCGTCGAAAAAAGCAATGTCGGGTCAAATAACGATTTTCAAAACAAGTTCATATCTTCTTTTGTAATCCGCTTCATCAGTGGTAACAGCAATTGACATCGTCATCCATGATTTGGTGGATTGCGCGACTAGCAATTCCCACAAAATTGCGTTGGACACGCGATACATGTTCTCTCAAAGATCATGTATGAACTACCAATGTATTGGAGAAAGTTCTTTTCCCTCGCTTTCTTGATCCTTTAGTCGTTCGGTTGATCTTTTCCTGTGGTGCTGGATTAATGAAACTCGAAACCCTAATCCTAACGTTTGACAATGCTGAACAGACAAACAGCGGTGGTCGTTCCAAATTGAGTACTTAGGAAATAGGCAAAAATGGTGGTGGTGATCCTTGGGACCACCGACTCTACGATCCGCATGATGGTGGGGTCTTTTTACTCCTCGTGCGGAACGAATTTACAAGCCACGATGGCGCTGTAAAGCGCACGAGGCATTCGATACGGGGCAACGCAATGTGATGAGGTTCTCAAGACTCTGGGCTACCAAAAAAATGCCCGACCCGACTCGGTTACACCCGATTTGACCGACGACTTGGGCTATATATGGTTTGGATATCGGCTCGAGACGGGTCAAGTACACTTCCATTTCGATTCGATTCGGGTATCATGGAAACCCTAACCGAATCGAACCGTGGACACCCCTAGCATCCACTATACTAGTTAAATTGTTCAAATTGAGGTGCCCTTGTTTCATAAATCACGTGGCTTAAAAATTACGAGCATCCATGAGTTGGGTTACTTAAAATAAATAGTCAATAAAAAATATTTTCATTATCGATAATAATTTATGTTTTAAATATTTTCATAGACAATTGAAATATTTTTCATCCATTCTTTTTCATAAGCGATCTAAACGATCATTTTTAAGAAAATAATTTTTAACTCATTTGTTTTTCGCGAAATCAACGCATCTGAAACTATTTAAAAAAACTTATGGTATAAACCATAGTGAAAGTAC
Source organism: Metrosideros polymorpha var. glaberrima (assembly GCA_001662345.2). Taxonomy (NCBI): domain Eukaryota; kingdom Viridiplantae; phylum Streptophyta; class Magnoliopsida; order Myrtales; family Myrtaceae; genus Metrosideros; species Metrosideros polymorpha. The sequence continues at coordinate 22,159,439 of BCNH02000002.1, read as the reverse complement.
GATGTATGCAAAGCTCCTTTACTGAAATATTTTATCACATCGATGATGTCTTCTCGCCTTCGTCTTTGTGAAGAAATGTTACTCAAATGCTATTAGGCACACGCAACAACAACTTTACTTTTGAATTTCTACATATTTCGTAAGTTTATATCGGACCCAACTTCGATATTTCACAACCGTCCGCATACTCGATAAAAATAAAGAAAAAAAAACATTCACGTCCACTTTTGAGAAGGAAAGAGATTTATCTCATTTTAACCCCTTTATTTGTATCCTATATGTAATTAAGTACTCAAATCTTCAATCTGTCTAATCGAATCCACCTGTATGATTCCTAGATTCAATTCTCAAGACATTTTCATTACGCTGACGTGACTTTCAAGATAACATCGTTTTAAATTGAAATCGAGGAAAAGAACACCTCTTGTAAATTTCTAAAATTTAGTAAAAACAAAAAAGAGAATAAAGAATAAGGGTGCGTTTGAAATCAATTCTTCTCCAAAATTCAACGCAAGAATTGATTCTTGAAGAGAATAAGAAATAAATTTCTTGAAATGTTTACCAAACGCGCCTTCATTTTACTGTTACTTCTAGCAAGTTTATCAAACGGTGGCTGGAGATTGACGATTGGCGACCACCCACTGATCGGCGATCGAGGATTGCCCACCGCTTGGTGGCCGGTGATACAAACCCACCGACAAGGACTAGCGACCGGTGACACAAACCCACTGACGAGACCAACGGCCAGCGACGACGGCGGCTGCAACCGGCAGCAATAGTGACAGCCGATGATCGACGGGCAATCGGCAAGCGGAGGCGGCCTACGAGCGTGAAAAAGAAAGGAGAAGGAAAATGAGAAGTGAAAATATTAAAAAAATCACTTTTTGCCTGAGAGAATCACTCTTTTACCAAACACAATTCTCATTCAGAAGTAGAAAATTACTTCAGAAGTAATTCTTTATCAAACGCATTTCTGCTCCAAAATTAAAAATTCTACAGAATTATCAAACGCACTCTGAGTTGCGGGGGGAGAGAGGTCATGACGAAGGTAGCATGGCCGCCGCTCTTGATTGCGCAACCCTCGACCACCATCATCATTTGCACAATCGTTTATCCGTCACGTGCCAATCTCTCAAGCTCACTAAATTATTATATTTAGGCATTGCTAAGGCACATGAACTTGACAGTACCAAACCTTGCTTGGGGTGCACTGACCCAAAAAGTCAAATAAACCGTCATGATCACGCAATCTAATTAGCATGAATCCCCCCTTTCTCTTTCTCCTTCTCCCGCCCTACCTCACCCTACGTCACATGTGCACATGCTCGAGGCCGAGGTGTGCCTGAGCCACTGCACACCTAGACGAGGGCTCGTTCGTGCACAACCACGATAACCACTGTTGATATAGATCCCATGGTGGCCATCGGTTCACCCGTTCCTCTCCTCACTTCTCCATCATTTTATATTTTCATTTGCTTCTCTCTTGACAAAGTTGGATATCTTTTTTATATATTAAAATTTGCCTTAATAAAAATGCAATTTTAATAGCCACATTCACGAAATTAAGGTTGTGAATGATAATCACTCTATCTCTCTATTTTTTTGTGTTTTTTATTCTTGGGAACATGTTTAGAATAGAAATTTATTTGATTACGCAATTTTATTTTTCTATATCCGGGATAATTTTTCATCAAAGAAATAGGTTTGGAGTAAAAATGAGAAATAGAAATCTTTAACTTTTCTGTTTCTGAAATGGAAATAGAAATAAAAACTTCTTTCTTCCTCTCTTTATGATTAGCTTTGCTCTTTCTCTCACTATCGATTGTGGGGAGTCGGGCTATTACCACCGGCTATCAAACGAATTTTGTATTATTATCAAACATGTTTATTTATTCAAAAATTCATTCATGGAATAGAAGTTGAAAAATTTGGCTGGAAATTGTTCTCGGGAACAGATGTTAATCATTCGCACGAGTTCAGCTCGAGAAATACTAAATTACGGGGGGGGGAAGAAAAAAAAAGAAAGAGAACAGAAAAGAAATGATAATGTAACCAATATTTCTGTTGTGGGAAGGAAAGGAAAACAATTCCCATCCGCAATCTCAGAAAAATCACGCGCACGGGCAAAACAAATCGAGACACTAACCAACCAAGGTCTGCCACGCGTCCCGGAACGGCCGTTTCAGTTGGAACTGTTACCTCACGCGCTATACAGAGTGGGTCCTTCCGAACCAAACCAAACGAAAGAAAATACTTGTCAATTTCTCATTATTAAAACCCGGAATTTGTTGTTTCGTCTTCAAATTTCGCATTTTTTCTCTCTCTCTCCTGAAAAGATGTGAGTGGCAAATTAGTAAAAAAAGAAAAGGAGAAAAAAAAAGAAAAAGAAAAAGCAGAGGAGCTCTCAAAACATTGATTTCTTCTTCCCCTTCTCTCTCTCTCTCTGTTCTCGCTCGCTCGCTCGCGATTAGGAGGAGGAAGAAGGAGCCCAGGAGGAGGTGAAATTACCGGGGGGGCTTGCGAGCGAGATTAGTGTTTGCCGGGGGAGTTTCGCGGGGGCGATCTGTAGATCTGCGGTTGGGGGAGGTCTGAAGCAGGAGAAGATGAGCTTGGATTCGGTTCCTTCCAATTCACATGGCAACCTCGATGAGCAGATTTCTCAGCTCATGCAGTGCAAACCATTGTCCGAGCAAGAGGTGCTTCTTCCTCTTATTTCCCTCCCTCCGTCTCGCGAGCTCGCGCGCCGTCGGTTGTTTGTCCGAACAAGACCCTCGGCCCTCTCTCGCGTTCTTGCCATTTTTTGTCGACGTTGTGTATTTTGGGGAATTTGTTTCAAGGGAGGGTCTGGTGATTTGTGCCGGAGTGATTATGCGGATCAGGGTCGATTTGTAGCGATTTTTGCTTCTTTTTTGGGAATTGTTTGTTCTTTATCGATTCGCTTCAATTGGATTTGATCCGTTAGATTGGCTGAATTTAGGGTTTTTTTTTTACCTTTTAAGGTCGGATCTGTTGGGTTTGCATTCTCGAGGTGGATCCATTAGTAGGCATAGTGAAAAATGGTAACTGGTTTCTGCTGGGTCCAATTTGCTTTTTGGCATCTAATCTTATTTGGTATTGGACTAAGGATTCACTTGGAACTCGTTTCTCAAGGTTCGTTTCTGTTGATAAGAAACAGAGATACGTGGCCTTTGCCTTTTATGAGCTGTTCTCTTTTATTTGGTGTGATTGCTGTACTCTGTTGACCTGCCGAAGTTCCGGGAGCGCAAGACGACTTGTTGATTTTAAATTAATACCCTCTAGAGTGGTTTAGTCTAAGGAGACTTTGGTCCGGCTATTACTGCCCGACTAGCATTAGCAGTTTCTCTGGTGGGCTGTTGGCAAGGTGCATGTTCAAATATATTTCCTTATCCTAAGAATTACTAGAATCTTCATCTTAGCTCAGGTTTGGGGCAGCTTCCACTTTGTCGCCATCAGATTGGCTTTTGTTTGCCAGCACCTTTGTTCTCTCCCTGCCTTTGTAGTCACTTGTTTATCGGGAATTACTTGCCAAAAGCTCCTTTTCTGAGCTTCGAGCTGTGAATATGAGCTCTCTTATTGTTTTCGCCTGCTATGATATCTTGCCCAGTAATATGATGACAGCTGAAAGAATGAGCTAGGACAAAAGTTTGGAATGAAGCCACAAAAATAGGATCTTAATATTCGACATTTAATGCATGTTTCAAGAGCCTTTTTTCACTAATGATGTTACAAGAATGCTAATTGTGTCCTTGGCAACTATGTGCTAAATAATTGCACTTGCTGCCTAGTGTACTTGGTTTGATACCTATGCTGTTATCTTGCTTAATGGAGTTATCGCTGGTTCAAGCTGTTGCTCAGCATTTTAGGTTCTTCATTTCACATAGAGGAGGTGGATAGGATAAACTGCTGTGGGTCTGGGTAATGTTCTGCTTTCCCCCTTGAACAAGGATGCAGCAATTATGTGATTTTCAGGAAGAAACGGTCTCTCTTGTCAAGCTTATAAGCTTCATTTAGCTTTGGCTTTTTTCTGGCGAGCTAGGTGGTGATCTTTTCTCTAGAAATCGTAAGTAGATTATTTACACCACTTTCACTGCAAAATTGACCTGATGGTGGTTTGGAATACAGAATAATGCTTAATTTGTGTTGGAATGTAACCACAAGTATACGTTTACTCTAACTACAGTAGCCAATATTGATGACATGTTGTTACACAGGTAAGGGTTCTATGCGAGAAGGCTAAAGAAATATTAATGGAGGAGAGCAATGTTCAGGTGTGCCTTCTACATGGATATTGTTTTGCTTTTAATGTCGATAAAACACTTTGCTCTGGATGTACCTTTTCGAATTCAACCTAATACCTTTTGATCTTGCTCCTCCCCTGGTATACTTAATTCACTTCTCCGTGAATGGCAAACTGCAAATTTAATTTCTGGGTGTTGATTTTTGTAACCAAAGTCATGTTTTGTCCCTTGAGGTTGAGTGAATTCCATTGACTGTGGTTACCCAAGCAAACCTTTTGATTGTTGATGGTTGTCTGGGAACCAAAAGATATATTCTCTCTTATTCTTCATAAGATCCTAATTGGACTGCTGACAATTGCTAATTCTTGGCTGTGGTGAGTAGGGTTACTCGGAATTTTTGGCAAGTGTTTACTGCTACATTGCTTTTAAAATCGAGAATATAAACTTCTAGCATAGACAAATGGGAATTGGGAATTCTTATTAATATTGATATCTGAAAATTGTCTACTGACTGACTCGATTTTGGTTGTCTTCATTTTCAACCATCCAATTTGTTTATCTTCTTCATGTATCCAACCTTTTACTATTCATGTTAAGTTCCAGGAAGAAGCTTAATATAGCTGAAAATATTAAAATTAGTTTGATTCAGCCTTTAAATGGGTATTCTGTATTTTTTTTTTATCCAATCAGAGTTGTCTATGTCCTAACTGTAAGGCTGAATTTCAGCCACAATCTGATGGGCTTATTAATCTTTCAAGATGCAATTGGTGTAAATGTTTCCTTTTTTCATGTGTTGCAGCCTGTAAAAAGCCCCGTCACAATATGTGGTGATATTCACGGCCAATTTCATGATCTTGCAGAGCTTTTCCGCATCGGAGGAAAGGTATATGCTTTCCTAGTGGATCTTATCTGCCGTATATGCCTGCCTTTGCTCAATCCAATTTTGCCAACTTAGTTGTTTTCCATATATAAATGGAGATGTGAATCTTTACTTGTATTTACCCATTCAGTAGCCACTAATTACTATTCTGCTGGTTGGTTACATCTACGGGCATGTGGGCTGGAGGGTACTTTGATAAGTGGCATGCTTATATGAAGTGTCAATTCTGTATCTGAATTTGAATAGACCTTGTTTTGAGATTTTGATTCTTTGAAATGCTTTCCCCTGAATTATGACCCAGGTAACTATTCACTGTGGTTATGTTGACTAGAGAAAAGGTCCACTATGTTCGATGGCTCATCTTTGCCAAACCCATGTACATTTGCTTTAATTTCCCGCTTCTCTAGTGAGAACTTATGGTCAGTATGTCCAATATATGTAAGATAGGCAACTACAACCTTCATCTCTATTTGTGTACTCTTGCAGTGCCCCGATACGAATTACTTATTTATGGGAGATTATGTTGATCGTGGATATTATTCGGTCGAAACTGTTACAGTAAGTACTTTTACTTCTTCGTTTCTTCATTTGGATCTGTCTGGTTTAGAGAGTAAAAACAACATGAAGAGTACTGTATATGGCTTACTTGTAATGCATTGGAGGAACTCGACATTTCTTGCGTTGTATGTTGCTTTTCAACATTTAAGTTTCTCAATAAATGTAAGCTGGAGACTTGCTGTTGATGTCAACAATTTTCTGCTTTTGGTGGGACATGTCGTCAAACAGGGAAACAAATTTTGAATGGCCTGGGAATTATAAAACAGGGTTAGTCTTTGCGGAAGATACCCAAATATTCACCTAATTGGTGCATTGCTTATTTCAGTACCCTTTGTTTATCCTGCAACCCTTTGATTGTTGGGACATTTGCTTGTACGTTATTAGGTGGAGATATTTAATATTTCCCTTAGGGAAGTTAAGAATGTTCCTATAATTGAAAATTATGCTGGGTGGGAAAAAAACTCCCTCTTAGCTAAGCTTGTTGTAGTGGAGTATTGTTTGGAGCTCTTTAAGTTTAGACAATCTGTCATGTTGACATTGAGGTTGTGTTGCAAGTGATAAGATTGTTCTTGTTATTCTAAGATTGAGTTGTTTGTTCAGCTCCTGGTTGCTCTGAAAGTGAGATATCCACAGCGAATTACCATTTTAAGAGGAAATCACGAAAGCCGTCAGGTAATAACTGTATACTGTTACTCATTGTAATTTCAATTTTATTAGGGTTTCTATGTTCAGTTTTTTGTTTCAGTAACTCCAGACAATTTCTCGGCTGTATTCAAATGTGCTAATGCTCGTATTCTTCTGTCCCTTCCATTCTCATGGCTGCATGTGCAGCAGCTTCCAAATTATTATGTTATGCCTTTTATGGTTCTATATGTATAAAGTATAAGGCTTCTGGCTCTGATATATGTCTTGTACTTTGCATTGCAGATCACTCAAGTTTATGGGTTTTATGATGAATGCCTTCGAAAGTGAGTAATTGTTTGTTCTTCTTTTGAGTTCCCTCTCTGTTTTAGCTTTTATTTGTGGTTCTTCTGGATGTGCTGCGGTATTGGGCTTCTTAATCTGTTTTTATTTTGGCATTCACTTTGGTGAAGTTTACAACAATTGAAAGCTTTATCCTCGTGAGAATTAGCAATCCTTGTTGTGGTTCAGTTGGATACTATGGCTGATGGTAACTATTGTTCCATGAACTTTTTCCTTTAAGAGGTGTACTACTTTATGACCTAGTGATGTTTCTGTTTATGTTCTTTGTTTTCTCAACTTTAGTCCATAGCAGTGAGTAAAATGGAAAAGCGCAATTCTGTCCTCAGATGTGCTAGGAAGCTTGAATCAATGTTGGTATTAGTTGAAAGTTGAACAAGGTACCGGTAATATCTTAATTGATTTTACTAGTCAGTCTTGATGTATCCTGTTTGTTTGAATTTAAGCATCTGGTCTGTATTTCTGCAGATTTTCTTGTGTTTATTGATGTATTTGTGCATTAGAGTTAAACTCGTAACCGATTGTTTATGGCGCATTACATAATATTTCCCAAGGCGATTTATATCATTATAAAAGCTAATCTTAGTTGCAAGCACATGTTGAATCGGGTTGTTTTAGTGGAGGCAAGTTAAAAGTTAAATGAGACAAATTGCTAACATTTTTTTTCTTTTTCAAAAAGAAGTTGCACAGATGTATAGATTCTCTGATGTGCCTGAAAACTGCATGCTGCTGCCTTATAGTCATGTACTTTCTTATGGACTGCCTTCCTTCAAAGAGCTTCTAACAGGAACTCCATTTTCTTCATGCAGATATGGCAATGCTAATGTCTGGAAGATTTTTACCGATCTCTTTGACTATTTTCCGCTGACAGCACTGGTAAGTTTTGTTTATAATCAACGATGTTAATTTGTAGAACAAGATCCTTCATTCCTCTACAAACATAATGACATAAAAATGAAATTTTCTACGGTCTTATGAGTTATTGCTTCGCTTTTGTTGAAGGTTGAGTCGGAAATATTTTGCCTCCATGGTGGATTGTCACCATCTATTGAAACCCTTGACAACATTCGGAATTTTGATCGTGTGCAAGAAGTTCCTCATGAGGGGCCCATGTGTGATCTATTGTGGTCCGACCCTGATGACCGTTGTGGTTGGGGTATCTCACCCAGAGGAGCGGGATATACCTTTGGCCAGGTTTGTTTGTTCGTTTTGTTTTTTTGCAATATCAGTTTTTTTCCCTTTCCTTGCCTTAGCCTGGAAGAATGGAGACCTTGACATATATTTATTTTTCTGCAATGTCCGGTTTAACTGCCTTTCCTGGGATCTATACTTTGCTAAAGCTTTTTAAGCAGTGGCCTCCCTGATTATTATGGCAGGATATATCTGAGCAATTTAATCACTCCAACAATTTGAAGCTCATTGCTAGAGCTCATCAGTTGGTTATGGAAGGATATAACTGGAGCCATGTACGTCTTACCTAGCTTGTGATTCTTATCTTTTGGGTAGAATGGAGAGGTTATGTGATTGATAGCATGTTCTTTTGACAGGAACAAAAAGTGGTCACCATATTCAGTGCGCCTAACTATTGTTATCGTTGTGGAAACATGGCATCCATCCTCGAAGTAGATGATTGTAAAGAGCACACATTCATTCAGGTCTCTCTCTCCAACACCC
>BCNH02000002.1:22095703-22134917 GCA_001662345.2 Metrosideros polymorpha var. glaberrima | reverse complement strand
GAGGAAGTCAGCTTGTTCAGTTCGATTCGCCGTCGACATGATTTCGAGGGATCGACCAACTAAATGTCCACTCCTTCGTTCGTTTTCGCGGCTCAAGATGTGATTCGTGCCTGACGGACCTCGCGCGAGCCTCGAGATCAAGGAGCCGATTTGATTCCCTTATCGAGCGCTAGAGAACTTGCTTGCGGCCTAATAGGTTTCGTGGTCTTAGACTTTTGAATGTGCTTTTGTGTGGAAATGTCGATGTTGATGTTGATGTCAATGTTGATTTTCCCTCCTTGGCGATTCTAATTGGGCCCCAGCTAAATTAATCTGAGTGCGGCTAAAAAGAAAAAACTAATAATGATGGAAAGGTCGGCAAGAGTTGACTATTTGTGGAGGATCATTCTCGCAACCAAATGTCACGGACATAACAACCAAAGTCCATGCCCAATTGCAACGTGAATCGAGCGGGATTTGATTGGGGCAACCATCGGCCTCTCTCTCTCTCTTTTTTTTTTTCTTCGTCATCAATGTGAACCGGCGACCCCACCTCCCCCCCAAATCAAGGATTACGAAGAGGCGGCATCCACAAGTGTGACGTCACTAATTCTTTCATTTAAAATTGGCAACGAGAGGCATGTCTCATCACAAATCTATTGGGCGGTCATGCGTGTATCGAATGCTCGCGCAATCGAAAACTTTTTATATCGATGATATTCTAGCGGGTTAAAACATTTCATATACATACACAAATTAACATGATACATATTCAAATCTATCTTAGATTTTTGTCGTGCACCTTCCGACGACGCAGCAGCGCTGGCTTTTGCATCGTTCGAGTTTCGTGGGGCACCTCAACATGGTCTAGTCGACCACATCCAACTTGTTCATGGCCTTTATATAAAGACACTTCTGACTTGGAGCGTAGGATCGAGCAATTTGTGAACGGGTGATCCGGGTGGCTTTGTTGAACGATTAATTAAAGAAAGTTGTACGTTTTTCCGCTCCAAGGCTGTTGCTCTTGTAGATTGTAGTTCCAATTCTGAAGTATACATAAAGAAGGTGGCACCAATTCACGTGAATTGATCTTGAGTTTAAATACGGAATATCCAAAAGAAAAAACCTATTGAGAATCGGGATCGACGTGATAGGGGCAAGGGGAGGAATGGCAGCACGGCCCCTCCCACCCTTTTTCTTTTTTCCTTTTTTTTTTGTGCACGGCCCTTCCCATTTACCGCCACGAGAGCCCCCCCTCGTACTCATCCCCAATTAGATAAATCCCGCTCGACCCGTCAGCAATCCCACCTCCTTATCCGCCACGCGTCATCCGCGCGTGCCCTCTCTCGGCTCGATCATCGATCAGCACGTGGGGGCCCCACGGCACACGTCACGTGCCGATGTCCCCGTCAGTCTCCGCGATCCCTTATCCTGAAAGATCCCACAGTGACCGGACCCCTTGTTAACCACCAGTCAACTCGGAGCTCGAACACTTTTTTGGGCTTTCCGACTTCGCCATGTCTTTCCGGATTTTGATCCAGACCCCATTAATGCGTGATATAACCCAAACGCACCCTGGAAGAAAAAAACAAATCGAGAATTTCGGAAAATCGGCGTTTTTTTATTTTATTTCGCTTCGACCGCCACGTCACGTCGGTCGGATCCCACGCGTGTCAGTTCCCGATTGCTCTCCCTCTCCCTCTCCCTCTCCCGTCTCCCATTTGTCCCAACCGCGTGTATAAATACCGCGTGCCCCTCCCGAACCGCCCTCGAACACGAAGAAGCACCGTGAAGTGAAACCCACTTTCGAAGAACCGGACCGAGAAAGGCGTCTCCTTTCTTCAGTAAAACCCAAAAGAGCTTCCACTTTCACTGGAAGAAGCACTGTGAAGTGAAGACAAAGCGAAAATGGATAGCTTCGAGCTGAGCGACCTCATCCCGGGCTTGCCCGGCGAGATTGGGCTCGAGTGCCTGACCCGCTTGCCCTACGCCTCTCACCGGGTCGCCTCATGGGTCTGCCGCGGCTGGCACCAGCTGCTCGAGAGCCGCGACTTCTACCACCACCGTCAGCACCTGGGCTACACCCGCAAGGTCGCCTGCCTCGTCCAGGCCCTCCCTCGTGCCCAGCCCGAGGCCGACGGATCGAAGCCCGCTGACTCCCCCAGCTACGCCATCACCGTTTTCGACCCGATCGACCGGACCTGGGAGCGGCTCGACCCGGTCCCCCGGTACCCTGGCGGGCTCCCCCTGTTCTGCCAGGTCGCCGGCTGCGAGGGCGGGAAGCTGGTCGTGATGGGCGGTTGGGACCGGGCGAGCTACGACCCGGTGACGGACGTGTTCCTCTACGACTTCGCGTCGCGGCGGTGGAGGCGGTGCGCGCCGATGCCGTCGAAGCGGTCGTTCTTCGCCATCGGGTCGCACTTGGGCCGGATCTACGTGGCGGGGGGCCACGACGAGAACAAGAACGCGCTGAGGACGGCGTGGGCCTACGACGCATGGAGGGACGAGTGGACAGAGCTGCCTCAGATGACTCGGGAGCGGGACGAGTGCGAGGGGATCGTCGTGGGCGGCGAGTTCTGGGTGGTGAGCGGGTACGGCACGGATAGCCAGGGCGAGTTCGAGGGCAGCGCCGAGGCGTACGCCGGCGGCGAGTGGAGGTTGGTCGAGGGGGTGTGGGAGGCGGGCCGGTGCCCGAGGTCGTCCGTCGGTGGTTTCGGGAGCGACGGGAGGCTGGCGAGCTGGTCCTATTCGGACTCGAGGGTCCGGGTCGGGGCGAGCGGGGTGGCGGTGGGGGACATGACCCTGGTGACCGGGTCGGAGTACCAGGGGGCGGCGCAAGGGTTCTACGTGAGGGTGGGCCAGAGCGGCAAATTTGAGCGGGTCAGCGACGTGCCCGACGAGTTCAGTGGGTTCGTCCAATCGGGTTGCTGCGTAGAGATTTGATCACCGAGTTGACTCGAGTCGCGAGCGGCTCGCTCGGATTCGCACGGCGACGAGGGCAGTAGGGTCATTTGGCTCGGATTGCTTTACACTTTCATCGAGACTATATATATATATATATGACGAGAGATGCTTTCGTTTCGGTTGTATTGCTGCATCTGCTGGATTCCACTATGTAAATGATTATACTAGAGTTAAGCAATTTTGTCGGGGAGAAAAAAGAGAATGTTGTTTCGAGTACATCTATCAATCTATGGTGAAAAGGGCATTAAGCAAACCACATCGTTCCCATCAAATGGGACCAAAATCTCGAGCTATGACATTCGCTTTGGTCGGAAGCGAACGCTGTGAGGTACACAATGACGAGTTTCCGATCGCGTGCTCTCGAGTGCCCTTCTGCCGTACCACATCGTTAGGGGGGAACGGAGTCGGGTCTAAGAGGTAGATCGCGAACTTTGTGTGCCCGACAAGATGCGAGCTGAAATTCGGGTGATAGGGACCCAGTGAATACTTGGACGCATGCAGTTTGCATCCGCCTCTATAAATGTGACTTGAAGTGATCAAATCATTGTTTTGTCCATATGGAATAAAAGGAGCTTTCTTATGCCATAGGGTACTAGGAGAGCTTTTAATAGTGGGCAAGAAAATAATAAAATTGGAGAAGTATGTCGGTATATAATTGACGGATAACAAAATTTAGATGATAAAAAAACATCTTATAGCGATGTGCATAGTGACAAGTGAAAAGGATTGGAGAAAATAAAACGAAGTAAGCGTGATTTAGTTAATGTGAATATATACTTTTGTTTGGATACACGGAAGAAAAAGAAAAGGAAAGAATATTTTAAATTTCCTCCCTAATTTTGTTTGCAAAAGTTGATTTTCCGTACCCGCCTTGTGTACTTCTCTCTCCTTTCCTAAGAAGCCTACATTTTTCTCATTTTCGAATTAGGGGATGGGGATGTGCTTTCTCATTTTATGTTCGACGCCGAGCTCGAATCGCTTCGCTAAGCCGATCCGATGAGATAGAAAGGAACGGGGTTGACGAAATCGGTTCGAATCACAAGACGTGCCGGTGCGAAACTAATGATACTTTGCACCCGATAATTTACTTAAATGAGATTTGAGAATTGATGGCGACTTGGGCTAGTTCTTTTTATTTTTTTTTGTGTCCGGACATGGGTTGGTTCTGTTTGGTGCAAAAGACTTCGACCTGCTCTCGACAGAATCCTCACACGACGCAATCAATCATCACAGTCCCCTTCTAACCACTTCATGTGTCACGGGACAAAAGTTGCCATGGCACGAAGGCCCGTCGCTGTTGGTCTTTATTCTTTAACCATTAATCACGACGAGCAATCCTTTTGAAGCGACCAATTCTTCCCTTTCAACAGTTTGCCCTTTCGAGCACGAAATTTATGGAAAAATGTTTTGATTAAAGCGAAGTATTAAACAAGGTTCGACCGTGGAAGATCCTCCATCGTTTTTATTTATTTTATTTTATTAATTTATCTTATGTTGCCCTCGAAAAGTTGGAGCCCATCTGGACCGAAACCTAATTCCTTCTCGTGGGAGAAGTAATTGGCCAGCGTTTGTTCAAAACGTCCAGATTGTCTAACGTGAGAATAGAGTTAAGACGAAATTCTTCCCTCAGGAACAAACGTGCGTTTCGATTTGGAATCGCGCATGTTCGGCATCTCCTTGATGACACGCATTTGGAGAAATTCAATTCAAATCTAACCTTTTTTTAAAAAAAAATTGATTGTTTTTTTGGCTCAATTGGAGCCACGCCGCACATGGAGTTAGTTGCTGGTGACGAGAGGTGCACGTTCGGGCTCATGCACATTGCGGCGAATATTCGGCAGTTGTCGTGTCTAATTTTCTGTGACAGATTCTTGAGCTCAAAAGCTCTGTCCAGCTAGGTATGCAAGTGAACTGAAACTTTGGTCCTTCTATGATCACCTGTCGCGCCCTCCCGACTCGATGGAATATAGGCTCGTGGCACCATACGGTCTCGCGAGAGGGCCGAAAGAGGAAAATAGGGGTGTAATCAAAACCGAGTCGAGTCCATGGATTGTCAAGCTCGAGCTCAAGCTCGATCGAGTATTCAGTTTCTCGCACGAGTTCAACTCAACTAGAAAATCGAGTCTCAAGCTCTATATGATTCGAGTCCGTTAGGATCAATTTACGAATGAATTCGAGCTCAAGTTCAATAAGTTTGAAAATCGTGTGATGTTGAAGATTTTTGTGCTTGTTCATACAAAATTTTAGATTTTTATAAGAAATAATGAATGCTCGTCAAGCTAATGGGCTTATCGCGCTGAGTCTTAACGAGCTCGAGCTCGGCTTGAAATTACGCGACTCGATCTCGAGTAATCATCGAGTTGAGCCCGAACTGCTTGCGAGCAGCTTGACTCGATCTCACCTCTAGTGGGATCTACATATCCGATGGCCCATATGCTGTAAGGACAAATGATTCCGGTCTCATCATTGAATCTACGGATACGATGGAGGTCACGGGTCCCGTCATAGGGGCAATGCATCCGAAGTCAAAATGATTTACGGTCATCCAATGTTGAAAACCCCATTCGCCTAATTGAAATTGACAAATGACTGCACTTTAAGAAAACGGACTTCTCACTAAAAAATTGGTTTTTTTTTTTCTGTAAAAGAGTCTCCAACGTGCCTGAACATTTCCGGCAATGTTCTGTGACGCACGGCAAATTGAAATTTCCAGAATGGCGATGATCATATTCAAAGTCAGATTAGTCAGGAGGCAATGTTTTGACCGAAACGCCAGATTTGATGGGGCGCAGAAGAATTGGCGACTTCCATGGCCGACTGAAAATGACGAGTCTGGTTTTTTTTTTTTTCATATTTTTCGTCGAGCGGACGACAAGTTCCCACTTCGATCTATCAAACCAGAAAGTCCTAACATCTACAATTCTCCACCTCCACAACATCTGTCCGAGAAGTGTAGTGTGCACCTCCCAATTCAAGCGCCTTGAATTTTTAGATAATACCCACATGTGCTTCTAGAAACTTGGATTTGATAAGCCTAGTTGTGTTTTGAGTTCATTTTGGTATCAAGTATATGTGGCGAGTTAACAGCCTTTTCACTATAAAGGGTAGGGAATCCATTGATGCTTTAAGTCCTTAGACTCATAGCCATGTTTGAAATTGGTCTTTCTTTTTTTTTCGACAATTGCAATCGATCGTAAGCATGATTTATGTATTGGTACACGGGACGATAAATCCAGTTGCGGTATTATCACCCGGGCAGAAAACCAACGTGCTATTAATCGTAAGCCGAGGAAGAGAAGATCGTGCTGCTAAATTGCTAGAAATCGATCTCTCTTTCGGCACCAGCAAGACCTTAGTGCATGGTTCCGAGATGTGCTGGGACATTGCTTGTGATGATGAAAGAAGGGCTACTGTCATCAGCCATACAATACCACTTGAATTCCTGCTACAATTGTCTTTGATACCAGAGCAGACTACATAAGGCAAAACCCGAAAAGACAAATGAACCTAGAGAGGTACAATTGCCAAGTTGATTGACATACACATAAAGTTATAGCTCTATTTGCTTGCGATCAATTCTTTTCCATCGTCATTTACCGGCTATTTTTCCATTCACAGAGATCATTCAGCTGAGATTTTAGCGGCCACATTTGCCGAAGGTTAACTCACCCATAACATCCGTTCACCAAAACCAAAAGTAAACAAGCTCCTTTTACAAGTTGCCACTGATTATACGCAACTTCACCAGAAAAAGGCTTGATGTTGGAGCAGGAGGCATGCATCATATTCATCTCTACTAGTCTCAAAATCAAGTTGGTCGTTTAGGTCATGCCATATTGCCAACCCTGTCGTCTGTGGTAAGAGTTGCACTCCAAGGTAGTCTGCTCTTTCCATGTAATGAATTCCATCACTTTGCGAATCGCAATGTCCATTCAGCAGATAGTTGATCATGTTTAGGCCGGTCCACCATGTACAGATGGGCAATGCCAGGAACCAGTAGATTATCTGCAACAAGGGAGCACACTCAAATAAGGCGTGATGCATTTTCATTTAGAGGACAAACTACCGCGAAAGGTCATTTGAGTGGTGGTGCTCCAAGAAGAATTCCTTCAACCTCACTCTGAAGTTTCTAGCTTGCAACATATATAAAAAATGTGTGAGAACCATATATCTGTTTCAGTTCCGCGACCAATTAATAAATTCACGCAGTCATAGCAGGCAAGAAATATTGAAGATACAGTGAGTCAAACAAATGGAATAATAGAAGCATACGGGGATCGGGATTCGTGAAAATCGATCTGATGGCGAGAAGAACTTTAGAAATTGTAAGAGCCGGGCTCCAACCATCCTTCAAGATGTCCAATCCAAGATTGCCGGACGAATCAACATTGCAATGGTAAATTCGAGTCTTGAATGCAACCTGCAAAAGGATGTGACTTAAATAGACACAAATGCAAACTACTCCAACTAAATCAAATTCCAAAAGACTATCGACATTCCATCGACAAACTTAAGGAGATAATCAACAAAAGCGACATACCTTCGGAGGCTTGAATGGATAATCACTCGGAAAAGTTATGTCAAGGAAAAATATCCCACCCTCGTATGGTGTACCTAGAATCGTCCAGAAGAGATTGCTGATCATGTCACTACAGAAAACTAAGAACCTTGCAAACCAATTAACTCATCGAAACTAGACATAAAAGGACACGGCAGATCGCCAAGGGAACCATTAGCAGTGGATCTCATGAAAGCCAATCAATCAAGACGACAAATGCTGTTTATCGAAGACATAACCGCAGACCGGCCAAGCAAGACAGGCAACAATAGCCGAAGAAACCCCGGTGACCTTGCGGACACAAGGAAATAGATTCACGGGGTCATTAACCTCAAAAGGCAAGGCAGAGCAATGAACATGAGCTCATCAACCAGATCGTTTGCAAATAACTAAGAGATTATCCATTAGGACAATAGACAACAAATGAAGCTGAGCTGAACCATTGAAGAAACATCAGATTCAGCAACAGAGAACCCAGAATCACCACATTCCAAGAATCAATGCTTCCACACGACATGTCCCGAATCACTAGTTAAAAAAGACTGAGCTACACAGAGAGCAAGGAAGGGCCACAATTAACATCCAAACAAGACTCGTAACTCCCGGACGGAAACCCTAGGTGCTTTAGGACTGAGAGAGAGTGAGAGAGAGAGATGAACCTGGAGGGCCCATGATGGTGGCGACCCAGTGGTAGAGATTGTCGCCCTTGGGGCCGGCGGAGCAATAGGGAGGTGGGTCCAAGTTCAACTCCGCCATCTCCCTCTGTATCCTCTTCCCGGACGACGAGACCGAGGTCGTCGACGCCCACGCCGTCGCCGAGGACGACCCTATCAACCCAGGACTCCTCATCTTCCCGGATACGCGCGAGCTCGTGACAGTCGAAGGTTCTCGCTTTACCCTCCTTCCTCCACGGTTTGGTCCTCTGCGCGCGAGCCACGGAGAGCCGGAATTATAGGCCGGATCGGCTCGATTGTCATTTGTCATTCTTAGAACTCGACCCGGTTCTTATTTGAAAACGGCTCCAAATGGATTCTTTTTTATCTAGAAATGCTAATGCTAAATTGGTCTGGATTTTATATTCTAATTTAACTTAAGGTTTTATTAATTGGATGCTATTGCTAAATTTTCCAATTAATCATTTCAAAGAGAGAAAAAGAAGTTGTTTCTACTTAAAAGGTTTCAACAAAGCTGGAAAGAAAGCAATAAAAACCCCATTAACTACTCTTGCAAAATAGTTTGATCTTGGCTGGCTAATATGTGATGATTTTTCCATGTGGTATGGTGAGATGTTTACTCAAAAATGATGTTTTAAGCGTTATTTTGATTGGGATAATACTTGGTGCAAAATGCATATATCTTGTCGCTTTATTATGGGAAAAATTGTCTAAAAAATCTTAAACTATTGTACTTTAGTCAATTTAATCTTAAACCTTTTAATATGAATCCTAAATCCTTTTATATTTTGCCAATTAAGTCGATCCAATCAATTTTTGACGAAAATTGCTAATGTTGCAATCTAGTGAGCGCTAACCATCCTACGTGACACAGCCGGCACTAACGTGAATTCTTTTAATAATTTTTAATTTTTTTAAAGATTTTATTGAATTTTATTTTTTTGGTTAATTGGTGGAGGGCCAGCGACCTCCGTCAACCACTAGTTGAGGGTCGACTACCCCGCTGGCCATAGCAAGGGCGGGCGAGGGCATAATGCCCTCAATGTGGCCAGTGAGGACTTGGGCAAGCCCTTGATAGATCTTGCAAGGCAAGGGCATGGTAGCCCTCACCCAAGCCATAGCCAAGGCAGGCAAGGGTCGTGATGCCCTCGTTGGGCCTGCAAAGGCGTTGCGACCCTCACCTAGGGGCCAACAACCCTCGCTAGCCCTCGATCAGTGGTCGATGGAGGTCACTAACCCTTTAAAGCAAAAAAAAATTAATTAAAAAATTTCCACATCAACAATTTCCAATCAAAATTGGTCAAATGAAAACAATTGGTAAAAAGTGAAAAAGTTTAAAACTTAATCAGCAAAATTAAAAAGTTTAGAATCGAATTAGCAAAAATGCAATAAATTTAGTATTTTTGGACAAATTTCCCCTTTATTTTGCGCAAGCCATCTCCATCGCCATCGATATTGATAGCCATGCTTTTGCAATTAAACTAATTATCCGAATCAACGGTAATAAAATTTGTTTGTCTAAAGATCGAATCATACATTTCGCAACGCTATATGGATAGGATATGCTTACGACGAATTTGAAGGACGCCATCTCACTTTTTTACCATAATTTGGGGGCTGATTTTAGGGAAATTTGCAAGCAAGCAACGCAATCGCCAGTCACATTGGTCCATTCTCATCTTCCCCCCTCTCCAAAGAATCATGCTCTATCCACAGATTCTAGAATCAAATGTTACAATGACGTAGAAAATAGACCAGGAGGAACTAAACGGAAGGATCTCTAAGCACATGCAAAAAAAATGAGAAGGGATGAATGAACAAGAATCTCCCACCAATTTCATCACAGCCAAGATCTACCAGTAACCCGCTATTGACTGCTCTAGCCGAATATGCCCGCAACCCTCCGTCAAAGTGACATTAGAGCAACAGAGATCGCGCAAATCACGTACTTTAGTTCGGAGACTAGCACGGCTGAAGTTGGTGAACCTCCGCCTTGAGGACTGATAGGTGCAGATGCGGACGGGGTAACCACACTGGAGCTCGAGTTTGAACTGTTAAAAGCATACACATGTAGGGAACACATTCAGAACAAACGCAACATCAACTAAATAAATATAAAATGATGGCCGCAGAACAGATCTTTTGATGATATGCTAAATTTTTCTCACCTCCCAGTGAATTTACACGATCCATAACCTGCATTTACATCACAGCAAGTCAGCGACCGAAGGAATCTATTGAAAGAAAACAATGAGAGGAAAGCTTCCACTCCAAGTATTTGCAGGAAGGATACGGGTGTTCGGCCCTTTATGTATGCCAATATTAGCAAAGCAGGATATGTAGAGTTCATAAACTACCCAAAGCTTTAGCAAAGTGGTCTATGCATCAATCCTAATGACACGCAACTTTTTGATGAGGAAAAGAGAACACATCCACACATCATTTTCTTTTAAGATCACTGATGTGACGATTCACTGCCCATCTGCAATTCTCTCCCTCCATGAAAACATGTGTGCGCCTCATAAAAAAGGGGAAGACAGACAGTTCGTATGCACAATCCCAGTTGTCCTCTGCAGAAAAGAATAAACATAAAAAATAAAAGAAGGAAACTCACTGGGATCGTCTGTAGTTGTCAAAGCCGTGCCCTGAAAATCGCATGTCCCCCCAACACTCTGCATCTTCTGATAATAGTCATTGTAGGCATACGAAGCATGGTTCGCCACAGTATTGGGCGAGTAACACGGCTGTCCTGTCTGAATAGCCGTGCAGTTAGCCTGACCTTGACCACAAGCCCAGTTTAGCCCGTCTTGCAACTTGTCGGGATCTGCATCCTGCTTCGCTATGCAGAAGACCCCGGAAGAGTTCCCTGTAATCCTACTGGATGTGCTCAAGCTGAGAGGATACACAGAAGTCCCATTGGTGAAGAACACACCCCAATTTCTCTCCGACACGGGTCCCGGTCTCTTATCCTCGTTATATAACTCATAGATGTATGTGTTAATCGGCACATCTGGCTGGCTAGGTGGACCTGAGCCATTAAGCACCCGCTTGATCAAGTTGTTGTTGAAGGTTTGGGCATTTTCCGCCGTCGCATCAGGTTCATTTGATCCACCAAACCCAGGCCAGCCGGTTTCTGTCACCATAACGGGGATCCCAGAAAAATTCATGGCCTCGATAGAATAATAAGTAGCATCGACCATGGCATCAAACATGCTGTTGTAGTGAAAAAGGGTATTTGGGTCAACAATCTGCTTCACCGAAGGAAGTGGTTGAAAAAGAGCATAATCAAGTGGGAAAATCCCGTTCCCTTGAGTATATCCATAATATGGATAAGCATTCAACATGTACGAGGAATTTGTGTTCTTCAGGAATTGAAGCAGCTGGTACAATGTAGAGTTCCATGAAGAGTTGAAGGCTGCAGTGGAGGGAGGGAAGGGCCTCGGTATCACATCCATTGATTGTGGGGTTGAGACCTTAACCATAAAATTGAGATTAGAGGCAACCAGAGCTTTATGAAGGTTATTCATTGCCGGAACTAAAACAGGAGCAGCATGAGGTATTGAAGTGAGAACTTCGCTGCCAACTGCAACTGCAGTTATATTGGTCGCAGGCAGGTAAGCGGCAACATTTTTGTTAATCCAAGCCGCCGCTGCTGCTGGAGATTCCCCAATCCCTAAAACTTCCTCGTTCATGACCCCAACCATGACATCGATCCCACTGTTAGCAAGGGCTTTTAACATGTGAGCATCAGCATCATAAAGTCGCACATGAGTTATCTCATGGGATTTTAAGACTGCTACTATGTCTGAAGCTTCTGGCAGGTTAGAGACATCGGTACCGATGTTTATTCCCACAAATGCACCTGATGTATCAGTTCAAGATATAGTTCAGGAAAAGAAGAAAATGCAGCTCCGCAAATAGTCAAGCATATAATTGCATGAATTTGCAGATTACCCCAGATTCCAAT
Source organism: Metrosideros polymorpha var. glaberrima (assembly GCA_001662345.2). Lineage (NCBI taxonomy): Eukaryota > Viridiplantae > Streptophyta > Magnoliopsida > Myrtales > Myrtaceae > Metrosideros > Metrosideros polymorpha. The sequence continues at coordinate 22,122,775 of BCNH02000002.1, read as the reverse complement.
AGATAAAGTCAGTAGACTTGTTTAATCCATAGTGAACGTGAAATTGTTAAGGTCGAGAGCTTATCCATTCAACCATATGGGAACAGAAAAAGAAAAAACGCATGATTGAATAGGGACAGACAATTGTGAAGCTGAATATAATCATGACCAACCATAACAAAACATCTTTTTCATTAGGGACACTGCCACTATCATCAGCTTCAATGGGAATCTATACCCACTGATGACACTCTCAAGCTATATCAAGCCAATGAAACCTTAGGCATGCAATCTTATTGTGTAAACCTTAACACTGTATGACTATGCTCATAAGTCACAACTAGGAAGTATAACCATGCAAAAATTGCCCATCGAATCCCCTCTATGACGACTGAAAATTCTACATGATTGGATTAGTTTGTTCCCATATGGCCAGATAAACCATTGAAGCAGGATGTTTTACAGACACTAAATGCAGAAAAGATTCAGCAGACAAATTAGAGCTAGTAGGGCTAAAAGAACCCGGGAGGGTTTCTGAATTACCCAAGGCAATGGGCAAGAATGAAAGTAGAAGCAGAAGAATTCTCCCCGGTCCTCTTTCACCCAACATCTCCAGAAAATGGGGTACAAAACCTTCCACCCTCTTCCGTCGCCTTTAGATGGAGCTTAAACTGCAAATCAATGAATTTTCCACGAGGCATGGTTAGATACTGCATTCAAATTTCAACCAGGTGTCAAGATTACATGGAGATGAAGGCAAGGACGGAAAGCACAAATGATAACATAAATGCCATGTCACATGCTACTTCTAGCAAATAGAGCGTAAAACCCCCCAGAGAGCTGTACGATAGACAACCAGCTCATCTATCTTAACCAAATATTTTGTGGGATTACGGCCAACTATTTTAAAAGCTTAAACTAATAACTGAAAGCAACACTTAGGACCTCCTACTCTAATACCATGAAGATTTTCCGAGGCCATAGTTAAGTGTTCTAAAAGCTTAAGCTATCAAAATGAAGGTATGGTTTTTTTTAATATTTAAGTATTCTAACACCTCCATCTAAATAGCATTCCTCACGAAGTCTCTCTTGGCTTGTAGTAACACAACCCACTAATGCCCCAAAAGCTAAGAAGTTTATTTATCTATCCAAGTCCACAATTGTACACCATTGAGTAAACTAACAACCTACTTCACAACAATTAAGGAAACCAATATACCTTCATTAGGTACATTATATCTACAAAATTGACCAATCTCCAAGCACCAATAAGCCTTTGTTGAGATAAAATTTCTAATTTACGAATGCATTACAAGAATATTCCTTTTCCTTTCCTATCATTAATTGCATTTGCAGCTACCAACCTGAAATATCTCTCTAAAATCCAAAAGGAAAAGAGAGAGAACAAGCCAAATCTTAAATGTCTCTTTTCAGAGCTTTGGTGCCTTAAAAGAAATCATGCCAAAATGACCTGCTAGGATTATTGAGCTATACTATCTGGAATAGCGGCCTGCTTTTAACCAATAAAATGAATTATCTCGGAAGCACATCTGGTACGACCGTTATCCAATGTTGCCAAATAGTAGACAAAAGTAATACTTTGCTATATATGGTTTAGAAAATTGGAACTGGAAGACATATCATAAAAGGGAATTAGGGACAATACTTGCAGTTCGTTATAACTTCTAGTTCAGTTGATAAGTTCACTACAGTCTAGATGATACGAGTAACGATGGTTTCCAATTCGTCTGGATTCCTTTTCTTTTGCCCCTTCTTATAGTTGTAACTAACCTACTGTAATTCAACTTTGCAGTCACTGATTAGTCTGACTCAACACGCAAAACACATTGTGTTAAAGCACAAAATTCACAAAGTATGCCGCAAAGAGCGAGAAATTTCGAGGTCCATGACAGGATCTGACGGCACCAAAATCAAACAGCCCAGAAACATATTGTCCAACTGTAATGCAGCTAAGCTCAGAAATGAGCAACATAGTGCCGGAACTATGAAGGGCCAGCTGCATAAGCTCTTAGTCAGGATCTCTAAAATATCAAACGCCATAATAGGGCATCAAAGTAACTTCTCGTTTGTTGCATAAGCATAGTTTACAAGAATCAGCGACCAGCTCAAGTGAGAGTCGTGATCTACAGACCATTCTAGATAAACCTCCAAGAGCAGGACGATGAGAAGAGACATAGATGCCTAAAGCTAAAAGATTGAGAGGCCCCAAAGATACAGAGATTGAGAAATCAAGAGGGAAAATAGCACAACTTACTCAGTTCCTTCCGCACAAAACCAGCTCAAAAGAAGAAAATCACACCGGAGATATATCCCTCTTAAAAAGCCCGAACCCCAAGTATTAAAAATGTCGAGTAGAATCTACAAAGATTTCATCAACTTCCAACGTTTCCTGAGGAGTGCAGCAGTCACTGCCGAAGCTGGAAACCAGAAGACCCCAAACAACACTCTTCTAGTCTAGACCTAAGTGACCTGTGGACAAACATTTCACCCTTTTCCCACTACAGAAAACCCATCTTAGAATAACGCTCCTCCGGACTATACCCCACAAGCCAATCTTTTTCCTACAAAATAAAGTGGTCTTTTTTAACTAAAAATACAAGCTTTGCAACCCTGTGACATAGATTTGAAATGGGTACTCCCATTAAAATAAAAATAAATAGATCTCGGAAGTTCAGAGAGACGACAGAGACCTGTAATGGCAGCTGCTCTTTGTTCCCAGCAACGCAGAGCCAAACAGAACCAGTTTGCTACAACCTTTGTCTTTTTTGCAGTATCTTTTTCTCAAATGTTCTTCTGGGTTCGAGCACGTCGGAAGTATCGCCTCTCAATACAGTATTTTTATACAGGAGATTTGAGAGATGCAATGCATGTGGGCTTTTGGGATTTCCCCCTCCAAGACAGTAATTATAATTGGCTCCTTGGTTCGGAGGAGTCGAACAGGTACGGAAACGGTTTTAGCTGTGTAATTAACACTATCAGTGAGGGAAAGTCGGAAACTTTAATTTATTCTTAGATTTAAAGAACGTGTTCTTACAGGAGATCCCTTTGTTCTCAGGATGTTTTCAAGACTCTTTGTTCTTTCCGGGGCAATGTCAGTTCCATCTGGCGAAACTTTGTTAGTTAAAATATATAGTGGTAAAGCGTAGCAGCAGAGCAGGTGTGTCGCCTGAATTTGATGTTCAGGATTTATTAATTAAATCATAGTCATTAGGATTTCTTGGCCGGCACCAGCAGGTTGGCTCTAGGTAAAAGGACTTCGGTGCATGGTTTGCACAGACCAACATAATCGGTTATCTTCAAAGTTTCGATTCGCGTCTTATTTACTCTATCAAGATAATATACTATTATATGACTCGAAATTTATCCATATTTTCGCCTTAAAAAGGAATAAGAAAAACTCTAATATGTTGATCAAGATTTGTTCTTTTGCGATACAACGGTCTTAATTTTCAAGAATTGGTCCTGATTCGTGGAACCAGTCGTAATGCACTGGGTGGAAAAGTTTTCCGAGTGTGTGGCATGTGCAAGTAGATTCCATCAAGGGTCCTAATATTTGTAATTTATGGATCCAACTTATGCCAAAATAAGAAAATGGTTGAATTTTATTTGGTCATGGGCTCAAACAAAATGAAGTTTCTCTATCTCATCACTTTCTTGACGCAATTATGTGAATCAGTTCATTCACACCCACTGACACAATTAAAAATAACAATAACAAATAAAACATAGAGACAATTCTTGCAAAAATGTCTGCTTCGCAGCCCACAAAAGTACAGTGCACCGAAATGCACGTGCATAGTGCAATGGTCGGACAACATGAAATTCAATCCCTCACCCTCGGTCAATATTAATTTATAATCATGATGTTGGAAATAATTGGAAGGTAGAATTTCATTCATTGATGTGCATTTATAACTGTACCCTACCTAGGTTTTCCATCCCCTCGAATTTCACCTAATGGAGATTGTAATAACATCTAGAGCATGGGGACTTCTTCTTCTTCTTCTTTTTTGTCAAAAAGGCACCTTTTTTTTTATTAATAAAAGGATGGAGATGGGCGACGGGCGACGAGCAACGGCAACTGCCTGGACATTATCATGGTAATTTCGCGTATTTGGTCGAAAGATTTAGTTTGAGCCGTGACTACTACGCATTTTGAGTTAGTCACCTACAAAACTAAAGTCGAAATTAATTTCGAATTATCTTGCTAAGTATGCATGTGCCAAATCTATATTGTATACGGAAAAAAAAATTGCCTGGTTGTAAAGCTAAACAGTCCAAGGAAAAAGGCAGGGGAGTGTCAGCATGAAATCCACATCAAAACGTCAAAAGCAGCCTCCTTTTTGGGTTCTTTTCCTCGGAGGGAGGACAGGCAATATGTATAGATTCCTCTTTGAGAGGGCCCAGTTATTGGAGTCCATACCATCCACGTCCCACCCGCCCCTTTCTCCTTCCCACTTCAAGGCAGAAATTTGGGGAACCGGACAGGAGATCCGGTCGAATCCGGATTGGATTGAATCAGAAGTAAAGGTTGTCAAAAAAATGGTAGAGAAAGTTAGACCGCTGCTTAATTGAACCAATTTCCGAAAACAGAGATCATCACAGTATGAGGACAAGGAGAACAACTCTATTTGCTCCAACCCGATCGAAGATCGACTTCGATTGTACGGTCTGATTTGGGAAAGTTCACATACGATGTTGGCGCTTTGGCCTAGCGTGTTCGGAGAAGTGCTAGCAAGAGCGATAATCAAACACAACCGCACCTATGAGAAAGTTGCTTTGTCATCTCAACCCAATGCGAAGCAAAAAAGTGACATTTATTAAAAAGAGATAAGAGATTTGCTTTCAATTGATTATTTTTAAAGTATGATATTTGCCGTATCTAAAGGGGAAATATGCTAAGAACTAGAGTCCGAATTTAGTTAATTATGGGCAGCTATTGTATTATGTAAAAACAAGTCAATACGGGTCAAACACGTTGGACCCATTTCCAATCCACCCAAATCTGACTTAACCCACTTGTTTGATGAGTCTACTTGAAATTGCCCTACCATCAAACAAGCTCATCGGGGTCTTTTAGATTCAAAGTACACATAGGATAAAAAAGCCCAAACGTAAAACAATCCGAAATATGCTTTAGCCCATATTGGAGGACTTCACGAGAGACTAACAGAGATCGCCTTTAGTAGAAGAAAAGGAGCCTAAAGATGATAGTCTCAAGCCAAGCCACTGGATCGGCCTGATTTAATCCAGCTTTGATTTTCACAGAGACCGATTTGATTCTCGATTCTCTTATAAAATTTTCTGACACCACTGTCAACTGTTTTAAAACTTTAAGCTATTAGATGAAGTCATAATTTAATATTTGATTACTCTAATACCTTTTAATAAGGAACGGGCAGAAATCGGACTGGGGAAACCGACTACCCTAACTCCTAAATATCAAATGTAATAAATAGAATTCCCTTTTCTAGACTATTATTCCCTTCAGATTTTCCTCGGATTAGGGCTGCCGGTACGGTCCAACCTGAAAATCAGATTGGGTGAACCGGGTTGGTTCCTGGTTTCATGAGCTGGAAATCGGCCTGTCCGGTCCAATTCTCGATTCCCGACCCGCCCGGGATCAGATGACCGCTAGTCCTGCCTTGAGAAAGAATCGAGCCTACGCACGAGCACTCGACTCGGCCCGCGCCAGATTCCGATCGAACCCATTGTCTCCTCGAGGAGAAGGAGGAGGAGGAGGAGGTGTGGGCATTCCTTTTCTGAGATCCGTGCGTCTCTCTCTCTGTTTGTGAAGGGTCCTGCTCGCGAGAAGCACTGTTACCAGGTGCGCCCCCGATTCTCAGGCTTTTCTTCGTGCCTTTCTCTCGTGTCTGGTCATCCTCTTTACTTACCGATGGTCCGGGTTCTGTTTTGCCCGTACTTTGCGGATGATCCAGTCGTGTGGTTTTCTTGGGTCGATGTCTGTGTCGGTGATTGGCACAAGGCGATGTCGTGTCCTGCTTGAGCATGTTTTCATGTTTGATACAAACCCAGTATAGACGACTACCCTGTAAGCTACACGAATGACTCGTTCCTGGCAATATCGTCAGTGGAACCTTAAGCTGATGCTCAATTCATACGTGGTTCCAGAACTCGGGAAAAAAAAAAATGAACTTGGAAGTAATGCCTAAGTGCCATTAAAACTACCAGGTAGTGCTGTCAAATGATTAGTTTAAGTCGAATGACATTGATAGGATTCTTCTACTGTTCCTAAGTTTTAACCGCCTCTTTCTTTTATGCTTAATCTAGCCGCATGCTATCAACAATTCACCATCCTTAGATATGACTTTCTGGTTAGAACCATGTAATCAAAGCTATTGTATGAACTCTCCTAATAAACACCCTTTTCCCTATTTCCCTTGCTTTCTTGCTTTTTTTTCTTTTTTTTTTAATGTTCCCTTTGGTATCAAGGACTGGGGTGGAGCTATACTGCTTTGGAGAAGTTCTTGATCTTTTGCTTATCTACTTTCGAAGTTTGGATTAATTAGCTGCCCATTTTGTGTGTTTAGGCATGGAGGAACAGTTCATTCTCAAGGTCCCGCCTTCTGTTGCTGAGCGAATAGAACGACTGTTGAATGAAGATGCATCTTCTTCTGATGACAAGGAGTTAGATTTATCCTTCTCTGGTATGACGCTTGTATCATCTGTGTCTACAAGCATTTATGAAAAATTAAGCCCCCTATAATAGGCAATATGTGTATTTGTATCTCTTATCATTGACTATCTGGCAAGGCTCTCGATTGGGATTTTTAGCTTATCTAGGAATTCTTCTTCTTGAAAGGAAGGCGTATTCTATCTGTGGATTCTGAGGTTCCAAATGGAGATTCTCTCCTTTCTTGGATATTTTGGCTGGATCCGGATGGATTCTCATCATATTGACGTAATTGGAATACTAATGGTTGTACTTTTTTTAGTTAGGCGCTGTTTCTTCTATCTAGTCATTCTCATCCTATCATATTGCGTAAGGTAGGGGCAGGGTCGGTTTTACATCCTATGAAGGCTTTGCATATTTTGGTTTCAAATTTTCTTTTTTGTTCCTTCTCGTGGCAGAGGATGGGAGGACTGGAACTTTTGTCATTGGAAATGACCGTTTCACTGCCTCCCTGATGGAACTACCAACTGTTGTGGAGTCTTACAAGACCTACGATGATACTAATCTGATTAAAACTGCAGACATTGGTCAGGTGAAGGCACTTTTTAAGAGTTTCAGCGCTGTTACTTCATCTGTGCACCTTTTTCTTAAAAGGTAACTCATGTACAGATGATAACGGTCAGAGAACCAGGAGATCCTGCCCCAGATATGATGGAGTACAGACATGGTCTGACTCCTCCTATGAGGGATGCACGCAAGAGAAGATTCCGCAGAGAACCCGACTTAAATGTAATTATCACATCATTCTTCTTTGAGCATGTGTCTGTTTTTCCACCCCCTTGGGGTAGTGGAGGGAGGGGGAATTTGATTAGGAATGGTAGGCTAGATATAGGGTCTGCTATCTAGTGATGAATTGCATTGTAAACCAGAAAATATCTGCTAAAGTTAAGGACATAAGATTAATAGAATTTACAGCATCACTGAAGTAGAAGCATTGCCTGACATGGATTCGTAGACATACTGATAAATCTAAGCCAAAGTAACTGGTTGATGTGTGTTGAGACAATAGCAGGCACGTATCAGGTGTAGTTTCTAGATGTATGATCACCTCGTCTTCTTTACTTGCTGCAGCCTGAGTTTGTGCAGCGTGTTGAAAAGGATCTGTTGAACATCATGGCTGGTGGGACAGCAGAAAATGCTGATATCCTTTGATGCTAATATATATTTCTTGATATTATCAAAAAACTAATATCTGTTCCTTGATTATAGTAGTAGGGATATCAGCATCTGCTTGTTAATTTGCTCGTATCTGTTGCTTAGGTCGTTCAATATGGGTTTTTGGATTGCCTTATGTGCTTCAAGCAAGGTTTTGTCACGTTGATTGAATTGGTAATGCATACTAAGTGCAGTGGTTCTAGCTCTCTCTTCGAGGTTCTTATTTATGGGACATTTAGCATGTGAACCATCTTTATTGCACAGATAGCTACTTCCATCGTTGGTTTCTGTTCTTTTCTTCTTCTGTTTCTTTTTTGGGTGGTATCTGCGCGGATGCGCATCTAGCTTCTATTGCCTTGTTTGAGGCGTCTACATTGTCTGATTGATGATCACAGTAGTAAGGTCAACAAGTGAATTTGATGCATATCAAGTAGAGAAACTACGGTTCTCTCTTTGGGCTCTTATGGCACATTTAGCATGCGAACCCACTTTATTTGGCAGATGGCACCTGCCATTGTTTGATTTTTCCTTGACAAGGTGCCGTACATGTGGACATGGCTGAGCAAGAGGAAGACGGAGATGCAAATTCCCGCAAACCAGGCAAGAAGACTGCTCCTAAGCCCACTGCAAAACCCAAGGTGCCAGTGGCTGAGACTAATGCGGGGGAACCTGAAAGAAGTGATTCTGATGAATCTGATGAATCGGGCTAATTTGGATATTTCTGTTTTCTCTCGCTTGACAGCGAGATCTGAACTAGTTCTGTGAGAGGTGGGTCCATTCGCTGCGACATATAGAAGTTAACCATAGAATGGTGGCTGTCCCCTTGTTCATCGCTATTACATCAAACTAGTTATACAAATGTACCAGGGAATGGGCATCACGTGGTAGTAGTTCTGGCATGTTAGGCTCAAACTTTGTTCTCCTACGGTATTATGTATAAATGTAATTATCTTGAATACATAAATTATTTCTTTGTTTGCCGAGTGCCTGGAATGGACTTAAGAAACATCTTGGTTCTGTTTTTTAACAAACTGATCTGTAGTGGACCTCTTGGTAGGATTTGAACCCAAAATGAAGTTTTTACCGTCTGTTAGGTAAAAAAGATAACCTTACATATCAATATGCTTTGCTTTTGTTCGTGTTACGGCCTCAATGCAAGAAATGTCAAGGAATATCTGAAATCGACATGGGTTTCTGCAGTGTAGAGACTTTGCTGGCTTGTGATGTTCTTCTATCTCGCTCTCTTCAATCGTGACTGTGCAAGGCTCTTAGGTTTTACTTATGGTGCAATGCAGGCCCTAGCAATAGCAGGTAACCACATCATGAAAAACTGGAGCTCAATGGAATGCTAGTTAACTTGCCAGGAATTGCTAACATATTGGGTTAGATCAGTGCTGTGTATCTTCCTGCCCCCATTTGTATCAGCTGTGCCCTACTAGGTCCTTATCCTGGAAACGTAGTCCATGGTTTGTCCCATTAGTAATTAGGGTTTTCCTTGACTGTTAGCTTTACAGCCAAGCATTTCTTCGTCTATACTATAGATTTGGCACGTACGATATGTAGCAAGATAATTCCGACTTTATTCCGACTTGCAACGGAGACTGACTAACTCAAAATGAACGGTGATTATGACTCGAACTTTATGTTTTATTTTCTATCGTCGCTTTTAATTATGTCAGCGGGTGTGAATGAACTGATTTACATAGCCGCGTCAACAAAGTAATAAGATGGAGAAACTTCATTTTGTCACCCACGTTAGCATTCCATTTATTATATGGTCGAGCCCATTACCACAATAAAATCCAACCATTTCCTTAATTTGGCATAAGTTGCATCAATAAATTACAAATGCTAGGACCCCTTGATGGCATCTACTTGCACATTCCAAACACTCCGAAAACTTTTCCGCCCAGTGCAGTACACTGGCACTTCTACAAATCAGGACCCAATCCTTGAAAATCAAGACTTTTGGATCCGGAAAAAGAACAAATTTCGACCAATCATTAAAAACCTTTGAAGCATATGTAAAGCACGACATATTACGTAGGATATACGACAAAATGCACTTGGGTACGACGTTGTCAAGACCATGAATCGGCTTTTCGAGAGTGTAGCATACTTCATCAGCTCTCTGAACTTTATGTCACAGGGTTGGAAAGTCTGTTTTTAGTTAAAAAGAGGAGTGTTATTTAAAGAGGTGTTTTTTTTTTTTTTCAGGAATAAATGTACTAAAAGTCCTAAAAGTTTTTACGAAAGTGTAATTAAATCTTAAAATTATCAAAAAGTGTAATTAAGTCTTAAAATTTATTACAAAAATGCAAATTAATCCTAAAACATAAGACAATCAAGTTTTAAAACTTGTCACGAAAGTGCAATAGAATCTTAAAATTTACAAAAAATACAATTGAGTCAAAAGTATAATCTCAGGACTCAATTCTATTTTCTGAAAATTTTAAGACTCAACTCCACCTTTATAACAAAATTTAGAATGAGCGTTATTTTTGTCCACATTTAGGTCAAGGGAAGAAGAGTGCTACTTGGGGTCTTCTGGTTTCCAGCTTCGGCGGCTCTGTCTAACTCCTTTCTTCGCCTCCGAAGCGGCTGCTGCATTTGTTCTCAACGTCGTCCGTCGCCCCGGCCACCCCCACAGCAGCCGAGCCGAGCTAAGCGACGCCTCCAGCTACTCCTCATCGCCCTCTCTCTCTCTCTCTCTCTCTCTCTCTCTCTCTCTGTGCTTGGACAAGCTCCGGCGGCTTTTCGTCTGCAAGGTAACAGTCGCTGTATTTTCTTTTTTCATCTTTTCTTGTCTAGAACTGCGAGTGGGCCTATGGGTTTGATAAATTTGGAGTCCTTGGCATCATATAGTGCACTTGTGAAAAATTGAAAATTTGTTTCGGCTTACTAGAGTTGTGATACTCGAAACTGAAGGGCAGAAGAGTTCGGTTTTGCTCTGCAGAAGCGAGACCCTCGCAAGTGAGTGTCGAATTCTCCTAGTCATAGAAGGGAGAAACTGAGTGAATTGAAGCAAGGACATCCAGCATGAGTAAGGGAGGAAAATGAGAGTGTCATTGTTGAACGGCCGGCCAGCCCTTCTGGTCTGGTTTCCGTTTCCAGGGTGGAATGAAGAGTGTCATTGTTGAACGGACGGTTCCCGGTTCCCGTTTCCAGGGTGGGAACTGGCCCACCCTGTAACCGATCACTGCTACCTATCATTATGGTTTGCACAGTGAATTCGGAGTTATGGTCTTGGATTTGTTTTAGTTCTTGCAAGTAACTCTGTCTGCCCTCTTTATGTGGTTACCGTTCTGGTGTAGATACTCATCAGTTGCCAGCTCTTTCGTATTTATTGCTTGCTAGTTCTTCGACTTCACTCGATAAATTCTGTGTGGACTGTGCAAAATCTGAAGGAAAATGTGTCTGGAACTTTGATTCAGATTCGTGCACCGGTGAAGTCTGGTGCATTCGGTTCAAGTGTTAATTGTTGGTCTGCCGGAGGCAAAGCAAGAAAGCGTGTTAACATTCGGCATGGATGCGGATGATACAGGTCTATTTCCTACATGGTCATTCAATTAGTTTATCTTTTCTTAGACGTTAATCTTGTTTGGTATGTTCTGTTTGACTCTTATTTGTGATTAAAGGTCGATAATTCTTACGTCCTTTGCCTATGATCTTCATAACGTTTTTCCAGTGGAGAGCTTAGATTATGAATTGAATGACGAGGACGAGGAAGGGAGCACTGGAACTAGAAGAATGTCGAAATCTAAGGGTAAAGCAAGGGAGCACAAGGAGCAACTACAGAGACTTCAGGAAAAGGTGGGGCGTTTTACATTATTATGTGACGATCATTGTCTCATCAGATACACAAGTGTCTATGCTAGCATTTTTCACCATCTACTTTTATTAATCTGATGGAGTCAATGCAATCATCGCCCTCTTCTCTTATTACTTTACAATGAGGGAGACTATACAGAAAGGACCGAATGACAATCCTAAAAAGTTCTATATTGGTTCAACTTGTAGGACCTCCCTCCATCTGCATCCTGGGCTGGTTCTCTTTTGTATTTCTACTTTTGGGTTTTTTCTTGCCTTTTCAGATTCTTTTACATCATTACTCATGAATATTTTTTCCTTGCAGGATCCAGAATTCTTTCAATTTTTGAAGGAGCATGATCAAGAGCTTCTAGAATTTGATGATGAGGACATTGAGGTAAGTGATGCCCTGGATCAACTATCTATGAAGTATGTTCAAGTGAATTGTCTCCATAGTACCTGCTTAACTGTGTAGGAAAGTGCTGATTCAGACATCGAAGGTGGAGGAACATTGGTGGATGACGAAAGTAGTCATGGCGATCCAGACTTTGAGGAGAAACCTTCTAAAAACATTGTCACTTCTGAGATGGTTGATTCCTGGTGTAAATCAATCAAAGAAAGTGGGAAAGTGGGAGCTATTCGTTCTCTAATGAGAGCTTTCAGGTGGGCAAGCCACTATGGTGATGATGAGGGGGGTGATTCTTCTGCAAGGCTCGGAACAATGTCTAGCAGTGTATTTAACAAAATCATGATCTTCGTGCTGACTGAAATGGATGGAATACTTCGGAAATTGTTGAAACTTCCAGCTTCTGGTGGTAAGAAAGAGACAATAAAAGACATGGTGGGCACAAGACAGTGGAAGAATTACAATCACATGGTTAAGTCTTACCTTGGCAATGCGCTTCACATTCTGAACCAGATGACCGATGCAGAAATGATATCATTTACTCTAAGGCGTCTCAAATGTTCCACCCTACTGTTGGCCGCTCTTCCAAGCCTCTTAAGGAGGTACATTAAGGTATGGACTAATGTATACACTCTAATACTTTCTTTTGTCTTCTTTACCTCTTTGAAATCTCAGTGTGAGTATCTTAGCTTCCGGTCATAAATTTACATTTTCTTTAAGTTGTTGACTCTCTGATGACAGCGCATATATAAACTTAGTAGTTGCTATGCTTATGATGTGACTCTCTACCATATGTAACATGAGATTCATGGGCTGTCTCTCGTCATAGCACTAGCAGAGAGCATTGCGTGCCTTTAGCCAGATAAGTTGTTCTGAGAGTTGCTAATTTCTTGAGCACTCAAAAAATAAGATATATATTCATTTGTTTTTTTCAGGTTGCTCTTCACTTCTGGGGTACAGGGGGAGGTGCATTACCTGTTGTTTCCTTCCTTTTCTTGAGAGACCTATGTGTTCGGATTGGTTCTGATTGTTTGGATGAATGCTATAAAGGGTTATACAAAGCCTATGTCCTAAATTGCCAGTTTGTGAATGCTGCTAAACTTCAGCGTATACAATTTCTTGGAAACTGTGTCATCGAACTTCTTGGGGTAGATCTTGCAACTGCATATCAACATGCCTTCGTTTTTATCAGGCAACTAGGAATGATTTTGCGAGAGGCGCTTACCATGAAGACTAAGGTATAGTTTGCCCTTTTCTTTTCTTATACAATAATGATTTCCTCCTGATTTAGTTTTTGAGTTAGCTTGTCACAGTAAATTGAAATACACACTTTTATTTGCCATTTAATCCATTGCCTTTCCAACTGTGTAAATTGTCTATTCTTGGCTTATAGCGTGACATATGAGCTTCTAAGGGTTGGAACTAATATCCATGTACTTGATATAACTTGGAAGACTTTTATCTGCTTCATGCGGATGAAGAGTCTATCCACATACACGTCTGGTAGTTTCTTCTTGTTTCTGATGGCTCTGCTTATCTGATGCTGTTGTGCTCCTCGTATGTAGGAAGCATTTCGAAAGGTTTACGAATGGAAATTTATTAACTGCCTTGAGCTATGGACTGGAGCTGTCTGTGCTTACAGTTCAGAAGCTGATTTTCGGCCTCTTGCCTATCCACTGACCCAAATATTATTGGGAGTTGCTCGTCTTGTTCCAACTGCTCGCTATTTCCCTCTTAGATTAAGATGTGTCAGAATGCTCAATCGAATTGCGGCTGCAACTGCTACTTTCATACCTGTTTCAATGCTTCTTTTGGACATGCTGGAAATGAAAGAGCTCAATAGGGCTGCCATAGGAGGCGTTGGCAAAGCTGTCGATTTGCGAACCATTCTAAAGGTGGCTGTTCTTGAGGAAAAAACCATCTTTCTCTTTTTATTAAATTGAGCATCAAAGCTTAATTCTCTGCCGTTTTTCCCCGTCTCCTTTTCCAGGTAAGCAAACCCACCTTAAAAACTAGAGCATTCCAGGAAGCTTGTGTCTATGCTGTGGTTGAAGAACTTGCTGAACACTTGGCACAATGGAGCTATTCTATCGCTTTTTTTGAGCTGTCATTTATCCCATCAGTGCGATTGCGAGGCTTTTGCAAGTCTACGAAAGTTGAAAGGTTCCGGAAAGAAATGAGGCAGCTTATTCGCCAGGTATAAGGTAGACCATACAATAATTGTTACATACTAAACCAAAATGGGATTGTGCATACAGGCTCTGGGTTTTCCATTAAGAGTTATTTGGACCACATGTTTATTGATTGTTTGGGTATTCCGCTGACAAAACTTGGGCTATTTCTTCTGATGTTCTGTTATTTTACATTGTAGATTGATGCCAATTCAGATTTTACAAATAGGAGGCGCAGTTCGATCTCTTTTCTTCCCAATGATCCTGCAGCATCATCATATTTTGAGGTTGGTGGAGTTTTTTTTGCCTTTCCTGTTCTAGGTGCCATATAGAAATTCATGCAGTATGATTGATTGAGGCAGCTGTTTTCCGGAACTTCTAGAAGTGGTTCCTATACTTGTGCACAACCTTCGTCCCTTTAGCAATATAAGGGCGAAGTGTTTCCCGGGTACAGGTCAGATGGCTGGGTGAGTTTTGGTCCTGAGTGCGGTTCCTGCTGATTTAATAGTTTGCAAAAATGAAAATGGTGGCTCTCCTCTGAAAAAGTTTGTTGAGAAGTTGCGTTTAGGTAGTTGTATATTAGTTTCTCCTGCTGGTATAGCAATTTATGGCATCATAAGACCCTAGTCTCTATGATTGAATGATTCAGATAAACTAGTGTTTTCTTGTCCAAAACTGCAAAACCCTAAACCAGTTGACTAGCACATATTTCATCTCATTTGTTCTTCCATTGCTACTCATTAATTCTTCAACTTCTTGAGGTTGAGATGGTCTTTCAGACATAAACGACCTTTATTTGATTGTAGGATGAGAAAAAGGCAGGGGCTAGTCCTTTGTCTCAGTATGTCGTAACACTGCGCCAACGGGCCCAGCAACGTATTGATGCCATGATGCAATCCAGGTCTTGATCATGTCATTGCTTATGGCTATGTTGGTGCATGTGGCACCATAATTCATTTTTGTTTTTTCTGTTTCCTGACTTGTCTGCAATGTCCAGCGTTCTTGTTGGAGAGAAGTCCTCTGTCTTTGGGGAACAAATGTCTGACAGTGACGGGGAGGATGATGCCATAAACGAGCAAGGCGCTGCGGTCTTTAGTTCCTCTTGGCTTCCTGGGAGCGATTCCAAGTACGTTTCTGATCCCTCACCTTGTTCTTTGCGCAGGGCCATGTGCTTGTGATGGGTGCTGTTGTCAATTTTCTGATGCAATATATTGGAAGTCACAGGGTCAAGCCTCCTAAGGTGGAGGAGGATGGTAAGAAAAAGAAAAAGAAGAGAAAGAAGAGAAACACTGAGCAGCTTGAAGGACTAGCTTCAGACGAAGACATTGTGGAGGACTTGGTTCTTAGTTCTGATGAAGATGAAGAGACGAGGGACTCTCCTTTTAATGAGAAGAACAGCGATAGTGACAAAGTATTGCCGGCAAAGCAGAAAACCAAGAAGCGGAAAGCGTCGATAAAAAGGTCGAAGAAGAATGCTGCATCTCAAGGAAAGAACTCAAAGAAGCAGAAGAATGCAACCTGACAAGAAACACGAGATGCATCATTTGCGATCTCCGGCGTGCGCGATATATGTTAATTTGTTACAGTCTCTCTCATGAGAAAATTTTGTGATAAGATACTCCGGTCTTATTTAATCAGTGTCAGCTTCGACAGCGGGCCTGCGTGGGTGGTCGACATCGTGAGATCGATGTAGTTGAGCCTAGCGATAATCTAGCACGTTGCTTTGGTCAATTTACTCGGTGTCCTAATCCAAATCCAGATATCTCAGATCAAGGTTTGACATTCAAATTAGGAAATTGCGGTACCAAATCTAGAAGGTGAACTTGATGGTCTGAGAAGAAATGAGCTCATCATTTCTAAAGGAAATATTTACACTCAACTGATCATAGAACAATATCGAAAGATGAGAGTTTGGTTTTTCGTGAAATCTTGATAATGTTTTATACCGATTTACAATTGAAAGCCACATTCGATGAGATCAAACTGGTTACCGAAACTCTTGACGCGAATGAAAGAGTCCACTCATGTATCAGGTGCATTTGGAAAATATTTTCTATCATCAATAATAATTTATGTTTAACTATTTTCGTAGGTAATGAAAATTTTCTATTCATTTATTTTTGTAAGCAATATAAGTGGTTATTTTTTGGAATTTTTTTTTCAAATTACTCATTTTTCGCAAAAAGAACGCATCCTTAATTTGATTAAGTTAGTGTAATATTCAATTAGAACAACTTTAAATCATTGAATGTGTAATTCAATGGAGGAGTGTAGAAAGAGAAAGAAACCACAATTAACCAGATTGAGCGAGGGATCAACGACCCTCAATGTCCCTTGGCCGGCCATCCTCCACCATCTTTGGCCCTCGCCCGCGATGGTGGGTGGCATGGCAGGCTTGACAGCAGAGCTTGATTTCTCTTCCGTTTAAAAATATATATATAATTTAAATAAAAATTTTATTAAAAAATCAATTTGGATAAAAACCATATCGCTTTAACAAAGTCGGCACCATGTAGAAGAGAGAGAAAAAAAGCCACGTCAGCATTTTCTGTTAGCCAAATTGGGTGGCACTAACTGACGAACTTAATTGCATTAATTTGACAAATTTTGGAATTTGATTACACTTTTCATAAATTTGAGGATTCAATTTCGCTTTCTTGACAAATTTTAGAGCTTTCAGTGCACTTATCTCTAATTTATCTTCAATTTCGCTTTCTTGTTATATTTATCAAAAGTACCTTGCGTGCCTACAATTGGTATTTCACAAAACTATATTTGAACCTTTCTGGTTTCGAAATTCTTTTTGCGAGAGTTTGAGGACTAATAGAGAATAGACCCACGAACTTACTCAGCTTTTCGAACGTTAAAAAAGGAAAAATAAGAAGACGTACTTGCCATATGCAAGAACTAATCAATGAATGCACGTATATACCAGCAAAACAGAAGAACATTGTATACTCTAATCATCATCAGCCACCGACCCTCGCGACCCTTTCTTGTTTCTCCTGTCCCTCCGGCTCACTGAGTCGACCGCCCACCGCCGCGCGTCCGTCGAGCCTCTATCTTGTCCCCATCGAGCCCCACCTCGCGGCCGTGGAGCCTTACCGCTCTCCATAAGGTCACTTTCTCTCTCTCTCGTGTCTGGGTCTCTCCGTCTCTCATGTCTCGCTCGCTCCTATACGAGCTATGATGCAGGAGACAGACTCATGCCCTCTTTTGTCTCGTTCACGCTCGGTCGCTCTAGCCGAACAAGTTCTTTGTTATGCCCTGTTTTTATAAATCAAAAGGCTGGAAAAAGATGAAAAAGATAGGTTTTTTAATCGCATTTGCTCAATGGATGTTCTCGTTTTATCGAATGCTCTTATCATGATGTTTCGCACAGTGAATTCGGTGCTCTGTCACAGGTGTGCCCCCGATTCTCAGGCATTTCTTCTTCGTGCCTTCGCTCGAACCTTGTCTAGTCTTCCTCTTTTGTGTATATACCCATGGTCTGGGTTCTGTTTTGACTCTCTCGTTGTGGCGCGGATGATCATTTCACCGTGCTTCTCTTGCGTCGGATGGATTGGGTGTTTGTGTCCGCGATCTGCGAATGCGATTTCGTCTTCTTCTTGACCGTGCATTGGCAAGTGTTTGTTTTAATGTTTGACAGAAATGCGGTGTAGACAACTACTCTGTAAGCTACACAGACTCATTTTTCTGACAAAATTGTGAGACATGGTTAAATGACTTGTTTCCGACGAAATTTTGAGTCGAAGCTAAAGCTGATGGCTCAATTGAGGCATGGTTCCGGAATTTCGGAAAAATTATGAATTTGGAAGTGATGCCTAAATGCCATTGGGACTAGCTGGTGCTGTTAAATGATTAGTTTAATTCCAATAGCACTAGCAGGATTCTTCTACTGTGGCTTCATTGCGGATCAACATCTAGTACCTTGAACACACGTAATCTTGAGATCATTGGTTCCTAAATTTTAGCCGCCTCTTTTCTTTTATGCTTAAGCTAGCCTCATGGTGAACTATCAACATTCACCATCCTTAGATATGACTATTTGGTTGAGACCATGTAATCAAAATTATTGTATGAACTCTCCTAATAAATAGCCTTTTCCTATTTCCCTGCTTTCTTGCTGGTTTTTTTTTCTTTCAATATTCCCTTTGGTATCAAGGACTGGGGTGGAGCTATACTGCTTTGGAGCAGTTCTTGATCTTTTGCTTATCTACTGTTTAAGTTTGCAATAATTAGCTCCCCATTTTGTGTGTTTAGGCATGGAGGAACAGTTCATTCTCAGGGTTCCGCCTTCTGTTGCTGAGCGCATAGAACGACTATTGAATGAAGATGCATCTTCTTCTGATGACAAGGCGTTAGATTTATCTTTCTCTGGTATGAAACCCATATCATCTGTGTCTATTAAAAGAACTACAAGCATTTATGAAAAATTAAGCCCCCTAGAATAGACAAGATGTGTAGTCGTATCTCTTATCGTTAACTATCTGGCAAGGTTCTTGATCTGGATTTAAGCTTATCTAGGATTTACTCTTCTTGAAAGGAAGGCGTATTCTATCTGTGGATTCTGACATTCCAAATGGAGATTATGTTTGGCTGGATCCGAATGGACGTCGCATCACATAATTGGAACTCATGGTTATACTTTTTCTAGTTAGGCACTGTTTGTTCAATTTAGTCATTCTCATCCTGTCGTATTGCGTAAGGTAGGGGCAGGGTCGGTTTTACATCCTATGAAGGCTTTGCATATTTTGGTTTCAAATTTACTTTTTTGTTCATTCTCTTGGCAGATGGGAGGACTGGAACTTTTGTTATTGAAAATGACCATTTCACTGCCTCTCTGATGGATCTACCGACTGTTATGGAGTCTTACAAGACCTATGATGATACTAATCTGATTAAAACTGCAGACATTGGTCAGGTGAAGGGAACTTTTTAAGAGTTTCAGCACTGTTACTTCATCCGTGCACCTTTTTCTTAAAAGGTAACTCATGTACAGATGATAATGGTCAGAGAACCAGGAGATCCTGCCCCAGATGTGGTGGAGTACAGACATGGTCTGACTCCTCCTATGAGGGATGCTCGCAAGAGAAGATTCCGCAGAGAACCTGACCTAAATGTAATTATCACCTCATTCTTCTTTGAGCATGTGTCTGTTTTTCCGCACCCTTGAGGTAGTGGAGGGAGGGGGAATTTAATTAGGAACGGTAGGCTAGATATAAGGGTCTGCTATCCAGTGATGAATTGCATTGTAAACCATAAAACATCTGCTAAAGTTAAGTAGGACTAGTAGAATTTACAGCATCACTGAAGTAGAAGCGTTGCCTGACATGGATTGGTAGACATACCAATAAATCTAAGTTAAAGTAACTGGTTGATGTGTGTTGAAGGCAATATCAGGTAAGTATCAGGTGTAGTTTCTTGATATATAATCACCTCATCTTCTTTACTTGCTGCAGCCTGAGCTTGTGCAGCGTGTTGAAAAGGATCTGTTGAACATCATGGCTGGTGGGACAGCAGAAAATGCTGATATCCTTTGATGCTAATATCTTTTTCTTGATGCTATCCAAAAACTAATATCTATTCCTTGATATAGCAGTAGGCATATCAGCATCTGCTTATTAATTAACTCGTGTCTGTTGCTTAGGTTGGTCAATACGGGTTTTTGGAGTGCCTTTTGTGCTTCAAGCAAGGTTTCATCTTGTTGATTGAGGCATCTAAGTTGTTGAATCGACGATCCCATCACTAACATCAAGGGATAAATTGGTA
The DNA here is from genome assembly GCA_001662345.2 of Metrosideros polymorpha var. glaberrima. NCBI lineage: Eukaryota > Viridiplantae > Streptophyta > Magnoliopsida > Myrtales > Myrtaceae > Metrosideros > Metrosideros polymorpha. The sequence continues at coordinate 22,102,767 of BCNH02000002.1, read as the reverse complement.
ATGCATATTAAGTGCAGAGATTCTAGCTCTCTTTTGGGTTCTTATTTATGGGACATTTAGCATGTGGACTGTCTTTATTGCACAGATAGCAACTGCCATTGTTGGTTTCTCTTCTTTTCTTTTCTTTTTTGGGTGTTATCTGCGCGGATGTGCATCTAGCTTCTATCACCTTGTTTGAGGCATCTTCGTTGTCCAATTGATGATCACAGTAACAAGGTCAACAAATGAATTTGATGCATATTAAGTAGAGAAACTACGGTTCTCTCTTTGGGTTCTTATGGCACATTTAGCATGTGAACCCACTTTATTTGGCTGATGGCACCTGCCATTGTATGATTTTTCCTTGACATGGTGCCGTACATGTGGACATGGCTGAGCAAGAGGAAGACAAAGATGAAAATTCCCACAGACTAGGCAAGAAGACTGCTGCTCCTAAGCCCACTGCAAAACCCAAGGTGCCCGTGGCTGAGACTAATGCGGGGGAACCTGAAAGAAGTGATTCTGAGGAATCTGATGAATCAGGCTAATTTGGATATTTCTGTTTTCTCTTGCTAGACAGTGAGGTCTGAACTAGATCTGTGAGAGGTGGGACCATTCGCTGCAACATATAGAAGTTAACCATAGAATGGTGGCTGTCCCCTTGTTCATTGCTATTACATTAAACTAGTTATAGAATTTTATCAGGGGATGGGCATCTCATGGTAGTTCTGGCATGTTAGGTTCAAAGTCTGTTCTCCTATGGTATTATGTAAATACGTAATTATCTTGAATATATTAATTATCTCTTTATTTGCTGATTGCCTGAAACAGACAAAAGAAATTTCTTGTTCTTTGTTTGACAATCTAATCTCTAGTGGACCTGAAGTAGGATTTGAACCCAAATGAAGTTTTGACTGTCTGTTAGATAAAAAAAGATACCTCACATATCGGCATGCTTTGCTTTTGATCGTGTTACGGACACATTTCAAGAAAAATCTGAAATCGACATGGATTTCTGCTGCGTTGAGACTTTGCTGGCTTGTGATGGTCTTCTTGCGCGCTCTCTTCAGTTGTGACTGTACAAGGCTCTTGCGTTTTACTTATAGTGCAATGCAGGCCCTGGCAATAGCAGGTAACATTATGAACAACTGGAGCCCAATGAAATGCTTGTTAACTTGCCAGGAATTGCGAATATATTGGGTTGGATCAGTAGGGTGCTTAGCTGTGTATCTTCCAGGCCCATTTGTATCAGCTATACCCTACTAGGTCCCTAGACTGGAAACGTAGTCCATAGTGTCTTGGTAAGCTTTTTTAATTCTGTTTTAGACAGGTGATAATCGTATAGATATCTGCAGAGCCAGCTAACTTCTGACTTCCCTGCTGGTTAAATCATGGGAACTTGTCTCGAGGGAATATTCTATTCCCCATATGATTCATGCATGTAATTTGATTTGCACTGCTGAAAATGTTCTGAGCTATTTCAGATCCGAGCGTTCCGTGGTACCTCCTCTGTAGCCTCAGGTTCATTGCTCGTGACAGGTCCAATGGATGCAATCATCTAGGGACATTATATCTGGGGACATTATGAGAACAGCAAATGCTGCTTCTTTGTTCAGGAAAGTACCCTTTTGTGTCGGGGGCCCGTGAGGACATCTTGTTAGATCACAAATCTTGCAGCATCTTCGTAGTTGAAGAAAATCATTATTCTTCAAGGTTGTCCAGATTCCTGATAGAGTTTATAGTTTAGAGAGAGATTGCGAAAGATCACAAAGCGACCTGCCCTAGAAACTTACATAAAAAAAAAGTTCGTGACATGGTCCACGTCGCTGGACCAAGAGTTTAATTGGCATTGTGCTGATGGTGTGGAATGGCTTCAGCTTCTAACTGGGTAGGGCTTGGTTGGCAGATTTGTGCAGAGATGCCAGCTTGCTCAGCAGGTAAGATTAGGGGTGTTGAGCTTTGACTTTGTCCGTGTTCTTGGAAGGATACAAGTCTCTAGGCTAAATCTTCTGACAACTTGAAGAATGGCCTTCCTTTGGGTATTAAGTAATCAAACCACAATTCTAATTAATTTCTTCAACTGCTAAACTCAAACGGGTGTTCTAATCTCATCCTCTCAAGCTATTCTAATTGGACCTTTTGCCAATAAGTTCAAACACGAGCCCACCTCTGTTCAACGTGCGCTGGATCATGTGAAGCCCTACTTAGTCCAGTTCATTCACACGAGAGGAGGAAGAAAATCACCCCGTCTTTGCTGGTTTTCATTTTCTATGCCGATGTTTTCTTGCTTTCCCACCGATTCTTATTTCCATTTTTGTGCTTAAGACGCAAGTTGGTTTGGTCTTTGCACTATCCCATTCCCCCTCCCCCCCCCCCATTTGACATTGTACTTAGAACAGGTGTACATACTATGTAATTACCTATCACGCTGTCATTTTATGATTATAGAACTCACTAAACGTGCCTCGTAGGAGCAAATGAAGCTGCTTGTGATCCGTTCCCAACCACCCAACCTCATTTCTTTTAGAGACTCTTCTTTGAAAACTAAGTATAGCCAATCTGAGGTGGGGAAAAACAATTTTCGACGTTAGCTACTGAGATGGCCTTCCGATTCTCTCTAATCATCGCCACGTCGTGTGTAAATATACGTGCTAAAGTAGTGAATATGCAATACTTTTCGATGGATGTACTCGCAAGAACTAGCTCAACATTGAAAACACAGTTGAAAAAATTATCATGAAATCCCACCTATGTTATGCAATTAGGAGTGGGATGAGAGGTCCAACATGCCATACTAGCATATACTTAATTAGAACGCGCAATGATTGTGATTACTCGGCCATGACAAAATTCTTGCCTCGTTGACATTAGTGTTGGACCCAACATTCTGACGAAGTCAAACAGTTACTTTATGCTCGTTGACAGATGGGGTTAACTATTCCCATGAAAGGCAGCTTGCAGGTAGAGAAAATTGAAAGTGGATTAACATATCCAAAGTAGGTTGCTTATGTGAACCCTAATTAAGGGTCACGTAAAGGAATCGACCTTAAAATAAAAACCCTTTTAGCAACCAAGAAGATTAGACGATGACGATGCGAACGGACTCAAGATTTGAAATGAGGGAAGATTGCAAGTTGATCGTTTGAAAAGTGGTTTCTATTCCCAATAATGCGCAAAATATGCAGAGAGGAGATCCAAGATTAGCTTAAGACTTGGGTTTTGGCAGATCCACATGACTCAATTATGACAAAAACAAAAAAGTATGTCAGATTGATTTGGTTGGATGCACATCCTTTTTTGGTGGAGTTGTAGTTATCCAAGGCGTGTCTTAATTAGTTGAATTGTCTTGGTTTTAATTGACAATCTCTCGGACATAGGCCAATGCTGAAGAAGCTTGAAACTGGCTTTGCGTACAGACACCGACCCTTTTCCACAGCATTTTGCACCACCCAAGTTCCATCAGGAGAGCGTGGGTCCGACGAACTTTTCGGGCTCACGTTGCGTTAGGTCGACCTTGTTGGATGTGGAAAATGGTCGCCGATCCCCATCTCGCGCACCGTCTTTTTGAGATGACGAAAGGCAGCACTATGTCCAATACCTTAACGTACATCTGAGCTGCTTGCTGGCTCCATACGTTGCTGTTCCTCATCATTCGGCGGGGCCACTCGTGAGAGATATGGACGGTGATTAGGCGATGCGGATCGTGGTGGGGGGTTGAATGTGGCAGCGTGCATCGTGCTCGCACTGGTTTAGGGTTAGTCAAGGTCAAACGGGTTGCGCCATCTTGCTGGAGACGAAGGTCCTTCTGGTCCGAACCCATGTGGTCCACGGTTTATCCAAAAGGAGGCAAAAAGAGAACACCGTCCTTCCATATCAGAGCCTATCAGGAACTGTAGTTGCAACGTTCTAGAGATCGCATTGGACACAGAAAGGCACCAATTCCTGCTTTAGAGTTATGCGAATATGTACGATCGGGTCGTCGACGCGCCGATTGAGTCCGTATGCATTGCGGTTCCTCCATTGCGATTGCAGTTCGATAGATTACCGAACCAAGTTATGATCCCTCTGGGATCGGTGAGAACTAACTCATGTTTTCAAAATCATGTAGATCGCTGTAACTTTTTCTATCGCGTATAAATTTTTAAATACCGGTCATATACAACGGCATTTTGTTCTATCGAAAGTTATGTCGCGAGGTATCATAAAATGAAATGGCATTTAAGAAAATTACTTTCGATAAAATGTATGCCAACGAAACACATGTAGGGCATGACCCGCCCACGTATTCACACTCCCTTTCAAATGTCATGGGCCACGAGTCATTATGAGTAAATGCTATGTGGAGACACATGGGAAGGGTCTGGTGGTCCGACTGGCCGACCGGCCGGCCTTGAAGTCATGAAGAAGACTCCACCACCGCATTTGACCTTCCCCAGGGGCGGCGGGTCCTCCTGCGTTGGGTGCGAGTGCATGTCAGCTAATGTAGCGTGCGACTGTTTAACTTCCCGCACCATACAAATCAAACCTTAAATCAAATTAATTAGAGAGAGAGACGCAAAAATCTTATTTTCAGTTGAGATTCAGTTGACCCTTATGGGAATCGGAATCAAATTTGGACACAACTAATCTTATTTTAGTTTGGACTTTAGTAAGTTCTTAAACTACTTCGTCTCAGGTCTCGTTCGGACCTCGAGATCCCTTAGACGTAGAGCAACAAGAGGGTATTGTCGGGAACGAGGCAAGAAAAAGATATTGTACTAATTAGGGGATGCAAGGTGGGTGGGCGGGCATCGACACTTAAAAATAAGGAACGCATCCTCGTAGACCGTCGTCACTACATACAAACATAATCAAATTTGGACACCACTGATCTAATTTGAAAATTTTGTCAAAAAAGTCTTAAATTTATTGCATTTTTTGCCAATTCAATGCTAAACCTTTTTTGAATTTGTATCAATTCAGTTCTAAAAATCTAAAGGAGGACTTAAAAGGGTTATGATTGAATTGGCACAAACTTAAAAGGTTTATAACTGAATTGGCAAAAGTGCAATAGGTTTATGACTTTTTTGACAATTTTCCTGATCTTATTTTAGTCATATACGTGTCATCCTTACACAACACCTAGTTATATTGAGTGAACCCTAAATGGGACTAATGTCTGCATGGATGGAGTCGTGGAAGGGTCCTCGTGAGGCTGGCTCTGGCTGTACATAATCGTGTTTTTTTTATTTTTCCATTTCCTCGTATGATTGTGTGGAGCCTTCTTTGTACTTTCCTTGTTCATACTGATAGAATATATTTATATATGTTCTCTCATTAATTATCATTAAGTGGAATAGATCTGAGATTAGCCTCGAGGGAAGTCTGTAGATTGCATGTGATTTGTTTTAGTGATAAAGCAGAAAGAGATTTGGGACTAATTGGCACAATCAAAACTGGAATCATCGAGTAGCTCCAGCCATTGAGAATTTATGAAACCGACCTTTTATTTTCCTACTCAAATCCTCCATCAATTTCCATTCACCCAAATTCTTTTTGTTGTTCAGTAAATTAAGGGTTTGTTTGGAGCATATATTAAAAAAAAATTGTAACATTCGATTTTTCTTTTTCTTTTTTGGATATTTGGCACCCTGAATCTTGGAAACACACACATATATTTAGACTTTTAATTATCACGTGCAACGTGTTAACTTTTTTTTCTTAGTTTTTGGAATTTGAAATTTCGCAATAAAGCCAGGTAGTGTCTTTCCCCTTTTCTTGTAGCATGAGAAATTTGACTCCATTATAATGTCGAACTATGTGATTCGAAATATACATAGAAGTAATATGTAGAGTCATTTGGGATTTTCCATATCCGTTAAGTTAAAATAAAAACACTCCTTTTTAACCTTCAAAGCTCGGGAAAGCAACCGCAAATTTTCTTTTATCTTCTTTTTTATTTTTTTCTGGTTGAACTGTACAGATCCCCAATAAGCTTTCGCTTAATCAAAATTTCGAGCTGCATGCACTAATACGACTTTTAAATATTCGAAAGACTCAAGACATTCATAAAAAGCGTAATATAATCAAGTAAATTTACATAACTTCGTTTTTTTTTTTTTTATAAAAAAAATCTGAATAAAATTTGAAATGTGGGTGGAGTAAGTAATAAAGTATTTTCTGGTTTTGGCTTTGAAAAAGTTACAGCGAACGGGTACGTAGTTGACGAGCAAAACGAAAGTTAAATGAAAAGCGAGGGAAGCCCGAGAGCTGTGGAACCCGAGAAGGCGCAAGCTGGAATCCATCTGTCGAAGGGGGCGGGCACGTGGAGACATTTCATTGGGGGGAGAGAAGGATACGCGACCCAACAGATGTCAACTCCGTCCGAACGTTGACTTGAAGGTGGTTGCTGACTTCTTCTCTATCGAGAAGTACGTGTTGGTGTTGGATGCGCTCTCCTCTTCCTTTTCCAACAACACCGTCACACCCATTAAGAAAATCAAAGAGAGAGAAGAGGCAAAATGCGTCGGCACTTAGCTAAGCGCGTCCTGCCTCGCCCCCCCCCTGGGGCTTCGGAACTTTCACAGCAAAAGCGCAATCTCCCAGCCAACCCGACGACCCAATTCCTTCTTTTTCCTCCATTATTTTAAGCTTATTTTTATCGTATTTTTATTTATTTATTAATATTTTAGTTCAAATGGGTGCTGGCCAGCTGTATGCATCGGGAGGAGGAGGAGGAGGAGGAGGAGGAGCGGGGACAGCTCGAGACTGAAGTCGCGAGCGTTCCTCCTCGAGTTCGATCTTGAAATCAATGGCGTTTTTGCTTCAGGTTTCACTTTAATCAGTGGCTTACCTTGACAACTCTCGTTTTGGCCAGGGGGCTTCTTCAACTTTCCGACCATTTTCCCATTGGATTGTCTCTTTTGGTCCTGGGGGTGGTGGTGACGGCGGCGGTGGATGAACTGTAGCAACGTAGAAATCCGGACCCACAACCACTTCACGCGTCTTCATCCAAAATGTTAGTAACACAAGATATGATGATTGTGTATATGGTTAATGACAATCGGTGCGGATGTTTCACTAAGGCTTCGGGTGTTCCCCTTGAA
>BCNH02000002.1:22078178-22095138 GCA_001662345.2 Metrosideros polymorpha var. glaberrima | reverse complement strand
ACTATCCATAAGTTTCTGTCAAATTATTGAGTTTGATGACACGTGATAGTTGACAGGGTGTACTAGTTTTGGATTTTATCCTTTGTTTGTCTCAAGTTTGCTAGTTTGAAATTTTTCGTGGTATTAATCCAATTTAACGGAACTAACGGAGGGTAAATTTATCACGGGTGTACCAGTTTAGGGTAAATTTGTCATAAATATACTAGTTTGAAATTTTTCGTGGTCAAAAAATTAGTTTAGGGTAAATTTGTCACATGTGTATCAGTTTAGGATTTTTCGTAATAAAAAAAATAGTTTGAGATAAATTTGTCACAGACGTACCAGTTTGAGATTTTTCATAGTATTAATCCTTTAAAAAAACCGTGGGAGAATTTCGGATGCTGCTAAAGACGCAGCGTTTCGAAGAACAAAGGGTCGTCGGGGGAAATTTGTTGGGAAGTTGAGTCAGATGCTTGCGCACGAAGACATTTGAATTGACCCGGGACCAAAAGGATTCAAGGCAGTGAATTGGAGTCATGCTTGTCGTCATTTCGATCCGGGTCATAATCAAAGACATCAACCTAAATTAATTAATTAATTAATTAATTAACTAATTCAGTGAATTAAGTCATGCTTGTCGTCATTGTTGCTTCTATCCCCCACTTCTCAAGAAGGAAGTGGGTGACCAACCCGTGTGATTTGCATGGAATTTGATTTCTAGGAAGCAATGCCAGTTAAGCAAATGAAGCTCCAATTGGGTTCCATGAGAAGAAAACTAGGAAAGGAGGACTTCCAAGTACGACTTTTTCAACAACTAAACATCCTATTAACTCCACGAATGTTTGTTTTACCACCAGCTTAAGTACTAATTGCATTACGTGTGAAGCTGTCAAGGTCTCAATTTTCTCGGCATAACCTCGCTATCCCTGCTTATGGACGTGGTAATTCTAAAAGGGTCTCGATAATAACTGCCTTTTCGGGCACTCGTTAGATTTACTAAAACTGAAAATGACGCTTTTCGTGACACGTTGTGAAATGCAAAAAAAAAAATTACAAAGTTTTGGTGAAATCGCTTACTTTAAATAGTAAATTTTTAAAATTTCAAAGCATGCCTATTAAAGTTTGGTAAGTGTTTGAGGGGCACTTTTTAAACTTTTTCGATTACGCGAGGGTCATCTATCAAACAGGACTCCCATCTTTTCTCCAAAACGTTTCCTCGATATTATGTTTGAAGACAAAAAAATAATCATTCACCTATATATACGAGCCGTTCTTACCCGCGTTTTTGTGGGCACATGCCATCTCAAGTTAACTTTCAAGTACCAAATGACGCCTACCTAATTTGAGGTAAATCGGATGCGAAGTCATTGATCGTATCATGTCTCGACTTCATGCTCAATTCCAAAACATCACGTATCTCGTGATATATCGAAATTCGATAAAAAGACCCTTTACAATGCAAAACCCAATGTGTAATATTTTCCATATGAATTTTATGAAAATCAAAGTATGTCCTAATCAGCATTGGGGGGTGGGGGGGTCTCACTCCCTCTAATTACATCTGCATTGCATGGAATCGTCCATGGCCTCCGAGCTTTGAACATCCAAACCTCAATTTGGCTTTAGCTATTCAACTGACTCCCACGTCCACGCGTGTGCCATTACACACCATCCGACCAATGAAACTCCATCTAGCGACATAAACAAAAGCAGAGAAATTTCCGGTGCAATATATATATTTAATGCAGCGAATATATATTCAATGTAGCGAATATATATATATATTGACTTGTAGTAGTCAGTCATATATGCCAAAGCTTGTAAATTAAGCTCGAAGCATCGGATGCCACAAGCCATTGCGAACTTGCGATTCAAGGAACAAGTCAAGCCCTCCCCTTCTTCTCTTTGTTTCGAATTGACTTGGAATGGAAAATGACTCCTCGGGAGTTGGAAGACTCTCCAGAGGCGTGACGTGCAAGTTTAGGATTTTCGGAAATTTTTTTTTGGGGGGGAAAATGATAGAAAAAGCTCGATTAAATTGATGTTTTCATTCCGTTATAATTGATAATAAATAAGACATAGGTCTCTCCAATGAGAGATTAAAAAATAAAACAAGAAGCAAGCGAGCAAGCCTTTCTTGTGCCGAAAAATTAAAATGGGTAGCACGAGAGTGGATATTCTGAGATCTTTGGGATATAGATGAATAAAATAAAATAAACCATATTCGAGAAACTTTGTTTTTTCTCGGACGGGGCGTGTCGAAATAGATCCTAGTGAGTTTGCCGCGGAAAAATCCTCTTTTGTTTTTCTCCGGGAGGGAATCAGAAAATTCCCCTTCGAGTAATTGAAATGTGCTTATTCAAGGAGATTGATAAAGGTACATGAAAGTAAAAGCACCGGCATGCATTTCTACGACCGTGCGGCGGCCTTCTGCCATCATAATGTTTGGGCCTACTTGGTTGTGCTTTTCGAAAGGCGAAAACATTTAACCTTTTCATTTCTCCCGAAAAATTTAAAAATATCACATGTATTTCAGAAAAACACGTAAGGTTTCGGAAGTTTTGAACTAAGAAAAATAAAATTAAAATGTGTAGAGTTTACGAATAGAAAAATCTATATAATATATATAAATAAATCTTAATGCACAGCAGGAACCCCAATTTAGAAATTGAATTAAATGGCCCGAATTTATGCGGACATCTAGAAAACTCAATGCACGATAACTTGTAATCCATGCGAGTGGGAGTCTGCAATTGCATGGAAATAGATAGCCTACCATCAAAAAATAAAACGGAAAAAAAGAAGAAGAAGAAGAGAATTTTCTGTCGAGAAAATTTCTCACCCCTAAATGGCCAATGGTCTACTCCACGTGGCCTTGACCAAAGTGAAAGAAAGACTCTCCCTCTCTCCCTCTCTCTATAAAGCGAGCATTGAGCAAACGAGACGAGTAACTTTTGCGCTTCCGCTTCGAAAAAGCCACGAACTTTGCACAGCAAGAGCCAAACTGAAAGCGCCCCATTTGACTCTCTCCTGCCCTCGACGACGACGACAAGTTCTTCTCAGAGTTCACATCGCAACTTGGGAACCTCCCCCATCTTCGCGTTGGTTCCCGCTTGTCCAATCTGAGGTAACTCCCCCCGCACAGGCATTGCATTTACGTAAATCTTCAGGCTCTCTGCTCTGTTTTCTAATTCTCTGTGCAACGGGCGTTGTTAGATTTCTTGCCTGTTTGGGTCTCTGTATCCAATGCGTTCCCTTTTGTTCTGTGCGTTCTTGGGAACGAACGAGTCTTTTGTTCATTGGGACGCGTTGGTCGACGCGTTTCTTGATCTGCTGTCGCCTCGAATGGTTTCTGGTGAATATTTTGAATGGGATAGATTGTTGGTCGGCCTGCTGAATCTCTACCCGCTTTTTGGTGGTTTTTCTGGTACTGGGTTTGAAGGGCGAGCGCTTTAGGATATAGAATTTTGTTCACCAGTTCGTCTGCATTGGTTATGGATCAGTGGTCAACACTGGTTTCAACGACCTCTTCATCAAGGTTGCATTGGTTCATTTCTGCTAGAATGCAGTTCATTTAGCACGGTTTATATAGGGATGCATTCCATGGTTACCATTTTTTATCTTCTTTCTCCATTCTCTAACATTATTTCCCGGCATTTTGGTTGTCTCCTTCAGAAGGAAATTTGGACCCTGTTGTATATCTCGTCGCATGGGAATTTATTTTTCCTGCCCATTTGCGGACTCTGCCGACGTGGAAAACGGTGTCCAATCCATCATCATCAAGTCCATAAGTTTTGGAGAAGATGAAGTCAAGACTCCGGCTCGTTCCATCAGTTTTAATATTCAAGGTTCAGAGCCGACAATAACTAAGCCCTTAGGCTCTGGAGTGATGGCACTTGAGCGTGCCGTTCGCTTGGAAGAGAGGGATTCGGAGATGGTAGTTTCAGTCGAATCTCCAGCTCCGATATCAAATGATCAGAAGCAAGTGCCCGCCACATCAGTTAGCCCAAAATCTGATGGTGGGAACAACCAGATCCTGAGATCTGTTGGGAAGGCTCAGGATTGGTCTGTTTTGGACCCAAACAATCCGAAACATGAGGCAGCTGTGAAATTACAGAAAGTTTACAAAAGCTTCCGCACTAGAAGGAAGCTGGCAGATTGCGCGGTACTTGTTCAGCAGAGCTGGTAAGCATTCTAAATGCTGATGGTGATGCGTTATAAGTCTATGGCGCGAATGTAATTAGTTACTCATACTGCTGTTCATGGAACTTACAGGTGGAAGCTCTTGGATTTTGCTGAGCTCAAGCATAGCTCTATATCATTCTTCGATGACGGGAAACACGAGACGGCCATTTCACGTTGGTCGAGAGCAAGAACAAGAGCTGCCAAGGTAAATCTATGAGCTCCAACAGGTTGATATGTGTTTTCTGGCCTTTTCTGGATATGCGACTAAGCTATTACATATTGCAGGTTGGAAAAGGTTTGTCCAAGAACGATAAGGCTCAGAAACTTGCATTACAACATTGGCTTGAAGCAGTAAGTTCACCATGACAAGAAATTGTAACTAGTAACTATCTTTCTTCATCAGCTTGACTCATTCTCATAACTATTTTACAGATTGATCCACGTCATCGTTATGGGCATAATCTTCACCTTTATTATGTCAAATGGCTTCATAGCCAGAGCAGAGAACCCTTCTTTTACTGGTAATGGACTAGATCTGACCACGCAATACTTTTACATCGTTGATATCATAAGAACTAATCTCTGACAGAAGGGGAACATCTTCGACTTGCAATGCAGGTTGGATATAGGAGAAGGCAAAGAAGTAAATCTCGAGAAATGCCCCAGAGCAAAGCTTCAACAGCAATGTATCAAGTACCTTGGCCCGGTTGGCTTCCAACTCCACTCGTGACTGTCCTTTGCTATTGTTGTGTATGTTAATGTCTTGCTTACAGTTTTCTTGTTCCTACCAGATGGAAAGGAAGGCCTATGAAGTTGTCATCGAAGATGGGAAGCTCTTTTACAAGCAGAGTGGCGAGCTGATCCAAACCACCGGTGAACCCAAGGACGGGAAGTGGATTTTCGTCCTGAGCACGTCGAGAGTAATGTATGTCGCTAAAAAGAAGAAAGGTTCATTCCAGCATTCCAGCTTCTTGGCTGGAGGAGCCGCAGCAGCTGCAGGGAGACTAGTTGTCGAACACGGCGTACTAAAGGTAATTTTTCAGGCTAAGAGATAGCAATATGTTCTTGGATTGGTGATTATTCATATCAGTGTCTTTTAACAACGGTTGTTCTCTGTTTGTTTGCAGGCAGTTTGGCCTCACAGTGGCCATTATCGGCCCACCAAGGAAAATTTCGAGGATTTCATCTCCTTTCTCCAAGAGAACGATGTGGACCTCACTGATGTAAAGGTAAGATTGATAGAGATAGATTCTTGGCTATGCCTTGCATCTTTTTGTTTGATTAATGAAAATTCACTTGCACACACTTAGAAACACGAGTTAGCACTCATATTGATAGATCATGCGAGGAGGTATCCCATGTTCACACATGCCAATCCTTGTTTAGGCAGGTTTCCGCCTTAGATCTTTTGGATGATGCCGAGAGGGTTTTTTAGTTTAGTTATGTTTTAATGTACTTCACCACAAGCAAATAGCTGACTCATGGTTGTAATCACATTTCAGCTGAGTCCAGTGAATGAGGAAGACATGATGCCTAGCAGGAGTAGCAGTCTTTATCTACGAAGCAACCCATCGGAAGATGATTTAACGCAAAAGGCAGATGCCTCAGAGAGTGATGTTTCGACCTTGACCGAAGTAGAAACAGATCCATTGAACAAAGAGAGTGATGAATCTTCAGAACTGGAGTCGCATAAGCCAAGGCACCTACAAAGCTTCAGTAGGAAATTGACCAGCCTCGAAGTACCAAAACAGCGTCAGTCATTCAAAGACCTACAGAGCGAGAATCTAGATGTTTATGAAGCAACAGAAGAGCCCTTTGCTTCTGAACCCATTTACATCGTTCCGAAACCTAACTCATTTGACAAACACGGAGAGAACAAAGTAGAAACTACACCAGAAGAACTGGTTGTACAAAGGATTTACTCACATAAAGAATCAAAGTCATGTCAGCAGGTAAAGCAATTGTCCTGCAAATGGACGACAGGAGCGGGGCCCCGCATTGGTTACGTGAGGGACTATCCCCCGGAGCTGCAGGCTCGAGCTCTAGAACATGTGAACTTGTCTCCAAGGAGAGCAGGATTTTCAAGGTCATATTTCTCTCCACAAAGTGCTAGTGCAGTTACACCGAAGAAATTGAGGTCGCTTTCTTCAGTGCCAGGACTAAATTCAGGCTCATCAGAACATGACAGTGCTTCTTTTCCTAACATCGGTGTTCAAGACTCTGCAGTGAAGTCCTCACCTCTGAAAAGGAAAGCATCAGCCCCGTGGCCTAGTGCCTAAGTAGAGGAATCTTTTATCGACTTCATTCTTTTTTGTGTGAATAGAGAATCGATTCTCAATACTTACTTGAAGAAGAGAAATTACAGCAAAGAAACTAGGAGGGAAGACTAGAACTTATAGGAATTCGTTCTCATTCTTTTGTTTAGAACAAATCTTTTCCAGTTCATCTTTGCACATATGATGTACATTGTAGAACTCAGAGGTTTTTTTGCCCTCACCAAATGAAAATCAATTCTTTTTTCTAACTTTAGATGAATACTTGTTTTTCCGCAAGTTCGCCACTTCAAGTACTTTGCATTAGCAGTCCAGTTTGTCTACAATTGAAATATAATGATTAAATTCGACCAAAAAAATGTACTGATTATTACTGTTGCTGCTGCTGCTGCTGCTGCTGCTGCTGCTGTGGTTGTCATCGGTCGTCTCCTGAAGCACGATTTAAACTTAACATTAGCCTGTCAAGTTCGTCTAACTATGCTTATTGTTATTATTATTATCGTCATTATTAATCATGGAAGCATGGAAGTAAACTTTAGCGGGTCAAAGGTTCATCTTCTTTATTGGCTACTGACTCTAACTCATTTATGCTTGAAAGGTTCAACTGATCTCCCACGGTGTGTCAAGAATTCACCTTGTAAGTGTGAAGGCTACTAACTCGGTGAATGCTAACCAAACTGATGATTCATCTGTGAATTGGTCCAAAGTTTGCTCAATACCTGATTTTGCAACTTCAGATATACAATTTAAAGCATAATGATCTTGCTGTCAGAGAATCAAAACCATCCTTAGAAAATGTAAGAGAAGTTCCTCCAAAGATTCGACTTCCTCGTTCATTCAACAAGAAAACCACACCCCTAAACTCACAGGTGAACTAATCTAAGAGAATAAAAGGTTCAAAAGTAGCTTCCATGTTGAGCTCTCCTATCAAAAGAATCAGAGCTACCAAAAGATCAAAAGCTGCAGGTGAAAAATTACCATACTCATGAATTCTGTGGTAACACAGAATTAAAAGGGTGTTGCTTCTCCAGTCTAATGAAAGTTATACTCCACCAAAATAACCAATTACTCATCCGTATCAAACAAAATGGTTCCACAGCTTTGCAAGTACATGGCAGAATCATCTAATAGAAATGCCAACACGTGAAATAATGATGTTTGTAAACAACGTAGAATATATCATCAAAAAACTCCTCAACTGAAGCAACAGGGTTGAAGTTAATTACTTCTAAACCTAGCCAACAACCGATTTGGTGCACACATCAGCGCCTCAACAGTATCAGGGTGAAGTCTACTTCGATGAGGACTTAAATGGTGAATCTAATGCAGTATTTAACACCAGTATAGCCAAAATATCTCCATTCTCCAGCAATCTGCTGTAAGGTAGGATGTTTATGCCCACTTAATTCCTACCGAGCAAGAATGTCCAAATCCAAACTTCTAAGCAACAAGTCTTCCTCCAAGTAGTAATCGAACTCCGACTTCACATCAACTTTTTCTTTCTCTTAGAAACAAACATGTCGAAATTACAAAGGCCATCCTCCTTCCCTATGCTCCTCTCCTTGGCCTGAAGAGACCCGCCAATGCCCGCTTTGTTTACCCAAACTTTGCTTTGATTGGTATTCCTCAAAAAAGACCATGATAAAATTCTCTTTATTTTGCTGTCAACCCTCTTCTCTGTACATCTTAGGAAAGTAAGATACCAAGGGATCCAATTTATACCTGGAATCTAGTACAGCTGCCACTCCAATAATTCCTTGAATGACTGAACAGTACTCATCAATCTCTTCAAGATTTCTGACCCCATCTTCTCAATGGTTTCATTCCCGCATGTTGTGGACCATTGAGTTAAAGCTGCTCATAATTTTGGGAGATACAGATTTGATGTGGGCTAATTTGTGCCTGAGAATATCTCAGTGATACTGCAAAAAACAGTTTCAATCTCCCACATATTTCCCCAGCCATTTCGCACTGCTTGGCAGATCGTACACAATAATATTAAATGATGAAACACTTTGCTATAAGACAATGCTGTTTGAAGCATTGCAAACGCCGAATTGCATCTTGTTCGCCAGTAAAGTTCCAGCTTCTTAATAGTAGGGACCTGCAACTAATGAGCATGTTTCTCCAAGATTTCTCATCTCTCGTGTTGCTCACCAGTGAAAAACACTCTCCCGGCCTTTCTCAATTACCCCACTCATTACCTCTAGGTCAACCTGAACAATTGACTTTCATGATCGAGCTCAGCACCGCATGAAGCAAACTACCACCTCGCAAGAGAAACTCCGTCGGAAGCTTGTCCTCAATAATATGAATTAAAGTCTCCTTTGAGGTAATCCATCGGAAGCATTGATTCTTGGCTGAGAACAGAACTCAAATACAACAAAAGTTTGATCCTGTCAGTTCTTAGGAGTAACAAAACAAGTTGAATTAACATAGTACTTTCGAATAGAACAGTGCTTTGAGTCACAGACCACTAAGTCAATCAATCATTTCATCACACTCATCTTCTCGGCCAGAAATATTCTTTGCTTCCATCACCTTGTTTGATCCTGTCAGCTGCATCAGGATTAAAGCTCAAGCTTATCTTTCTTAAACCTCAAGGCTTAATCTTTTGCCTCATTTCCATGTTCCATTTCTCATTATCAATTATCAATTATCATGTCCATTTTAAAGACAACTCAACCCCAAAAGCTTTTAGTACGAAAAAACTAATTACAGCAAAGGACGTATCTTTCCCAAAAATACGAATAGACTCCAGAGAAAAATCTACCCTTCCGGGAGATGAACCGGTCGGCAAATCGTATTTGCCGACATCCTAAGGACTGGAAGAATCTCCAATGCTGCTCATGATATAAGCTCTCAGTCTAACATAAAAAGCAGAGAAGAAGCCGAGAACTAGTACCATCTCCTGTCGGCACATGAGCAAAATCAAACAATCATATTGTATAAATCTTTAGCTTCATGGAGTGAAATTCTTGCTAAATACAAGCTGAGCTAAGAAGAGCAGTTGCTTTCTCGTCAGAAAAAAAAAAAAAAAAGGACGTAAGTTTGCACTTTTCGGTGAAGGAATAATTTCTCGAAAAATAAATAATTCAGAAAATATTTTTCCTAAAAATATCATTTGCATCTCTTACGAAAATGAATGATATTTTCATCTTTTATGAAAAATTTGCACATAAATTATTGTTGATAATGAAATAATTTTTTATTAACTAATTATTTCAAGCGATTATTTTTAAGAAAATATTTTTCAAATCATTTCTTTTTCGCGAAAATTTTTTAACGAAAAATAAAAGGATGAAGAAAAAGGAATGAAAAGAACTACCGATGACATCTCGTGGGCAGGAGGTGGCTGGTGGTGATGGTTCGCCAGGTCTATGCGGGACAAGAGGGCCACCGTGAAGTGGCGGAGGAAGAGGGAAGAGAAGGAGACGCTGGTCGCAGATGCATGAAAAAAGAAAAGAGCACTTCCCTACAATCCATTCTCCATTCTAAAATTGATGGGAAATATGGTTAAACGAATAAATAGTCAATACTACTTATTCAGACAAATTCTTACCAGAATTTACACTACTTGATTTGCAACAAAATACCATTTGCACCACCATCCGAGGATCCTGGGAAAGTCAGAAAGGACAATTTACAAATACCAGAAAATTTGAATCGACGAAAAAAAATGCATTTATTCTGATAAACTTATGACACGTGAAATATAAGAAAACGATCTATAATCAGCACCTTCTCATTTTTCGTTTAAATAGTTCATTATATAAAGGATATTGTAAATGACATCATAGATCATTATCTCTTCGACTTGATAATAGAAACTTTCTTTTTAATTGCTCAAATCATTTATTCATCTGTATTAAGTAGAAGGTTAGGAGCCATAAAAGTGTTATTAGTGATATTGAAAAGAGAATGAGTATATATTTATATTGGTCAACAAGAGAATGACTAGATAACCACTATCATTTCGAGCTGCGACATTAGCTAACTTTTCAATTCTGAAAAAATGTGAGGCTCATTTAATTTAAAAGGTTAAAAACCAACTTTTTGATTTTTCATTTAAAATTCGAAAATTGGTCTATTTAGTCTTTTTTACGTCATATAAGCTGAATATATACCAAATTGGATGTGCTGCCATTAATTTCTTTGTATTTCTTTTTATGTTTTCTTTGGCTTCGGCTGTTCCTTCTTCCTCCCTCCTCCGCTGGCTTAGAAAGCAAGGATCCGGAGCCCCTCCACGAACCGAAAGCACCGTGACCCTCGCCAGCATAAAGCTCATTCAAGATTTCCAACCACGGCGAGCACAATACTGAAGACTGAACTGAGACAGTGAACCAAGATTTGCTCCAATCCGACCACGAGATCTCCCAGAAATCCCATCCTTTTCTCGTCATCAGAGGTGAGTGTCCACTGCCCATTTTCTCTCTCTGTCAGCTTGGCACGGAATTGCTGAGATTGGAGGACAAACAGTGGAAGAAGAGAAACACCCATGAAGGATTCCAGTCCCAGCACAGAGCCAATCGGGCAAAACCTGATAAAGCTCATAGGGAACCTCTGCTTCTCTGTCTTCGTGTTCTCTGTGCTCATTTTCACTGTGATCGCCATCACCTACCAACCCCCAGATCCTTGGCTCGAATCAGCCCCTGCCCTCACCAGACTGTTCACCCAGAGCGAGAACGCCACCTTCAAGAACGACAACTCCATCCTCAGAACGGGCGAGGATCTGCAGCTCTCTCCTGCGGATGCCTCGGCGGCTTCCCGTGATTCCGGGGCTAACCCCATCACCGAGGCCGTGATCGAGAAAGCTGAGGAGAGGATCCTCGGTCCTTCCTCGAAAGCGAACCCGGGTTGCCATGAAATGGCCAGAGGGGCCGTTAATTGCTCCGACCCGCGTATCTTGATCGCGGTCGAGAAGTTCAATTTGCGGACTTTTAAGTCCATTGTGTTTTTGGAATATCAAGTTCCGGTTACTGGGTCGAAGCCAGATGAGTGCGATGTAGCTTGGAGGTTCAGGAACAAGAAGGAGAAGTCTTGGAGGAAGTATAGGGATTTTAGGAGGTTGAAGATGGAGATTGGAGACAATTGTGAGTATAACGTGGCGCATTCCGGTGGTTGGCATTCGGGCATCAATGCTCGCAGACCGAGTAGATTGAATGCCGCGAGGGGCACCAAGGCAAAAAATTTGACACCTGTTAGAGACGATGAGATTAATGATACAATTCCAAGCTTGGGATCGGATGCGAACTTTAGGAAGGGGAGATACTTGTACTATTCGCCCGGTGGGGATTATTGCAAGGAAATGAATCATTATTTGTGGAGTTTTCTGTGTGGATTAGGAGAGGCTATGTACTTAAACCGCACGTTTGTGCTGGATTTGAACATGTGCTTGGCTGCAACTTATAATCCTAGTAAAAAGGATGAGGAGGGTAAGGATTTTCGATATTATTTTGATTTCGAACATCTCAAGGAGGTGGCATCGATTGTGGAGGAGGGTGAGTTCCATAAGGATTGGAGGAGATGGGATAAGAGCCATAAGAAAAAGGTGCCCGTGAGAAAGGTGGTGACATATAAGGTTACCCCAATGCAACTGAGGAAAGAAAAGAGTACAATTATATGGAGACAGTTTGATGCTCCAGAGCCAGAGAATTACTGGTACAGGGTTTGTGAAGGCCAAGCTGCAAAATACATCCAGAGGCCTTGGCACGCGCTCTGGAAATCGAAGAGACTGATGAATATAGTCTCGGAGATTAGTGGGCGAATGGACTGGGATTTCGATGCTGTACATGTGGTCCGGGGTGAAAAAGCACAGAATAAAGAGCTCTGGCCTCATCTTGATGCTGACACTTCTCCCGATGCTCTTCTGCTGAAGCTTAAGGGAATGATTGCATCTCGGAGAAATCTTTACATTGCAACCAACGAGCCTTTTTACAATTACTTTGATAAGTTGAGGTCTCAATACACAGTACACTTGCTTGACGATTATAGGGAATTGTGGTCAAATACAAGCGAGTGGTATAATGAGACAATGCTTCTAAACAAGGGAACACCTGTAGAATTTGATGGTTACATGAGGGCCGCAGTTGACACGGAGGTCCTCTATAGAGCGAAGACACGTGTGGAGACATTCTATAACCTAACAAAAGATTGCAAGGATGGAATTAATACATGCTGACCAGGTTGGAGAACCCTCCTATTGCTTCTTCTTTTTGTTGTTTCATATCTTTTGCTATGCCTTTTGTGTCTCCATTCTTTCTTTTAAGTGAGAAGGTTGAGTTCATCTGAGCTCATCTTACATGTACCTGTTACTTGCAACAGTTGCTGAATGTCAATACGATAAACTTGCCGAATCTGTTTGTACTATTCTTCAGCTTCATGTAATTTCCCTGTTCTTGGAAATTCCAAGTTGTTGAGTGCTTGAAAGCACTCGCCTCTCTGTATCTGTTATCTGTTCTTTATCTGATGCATGTGCACTTTAAGACTTTTCCTGAATGTACATCACGTACTCCAATTATGCTAATTTAGGTGAGAGAAGTAGAAACAGGATGTGCTAAAATCCTGGTAGATTACGACAAAATCGACATGGGAAGAGAGGGCTTTTTAAACTAGAAGACTGCCCAAATGGGAAAACATCACCTCGTATTTGTCCCTGACATCTTTATGTTGAATGCTGTATAATGGGTGTCTCAAAGGCCCCTCATCACAAATCTGGCAGATCCAGGGAAGATCAAATTTGATCCTTTTGTAGGTTCTGTTCGCTATCCAAGTCATGGTGCAATTTTGCAATTCTATTTTATTTTTTTTCACATTGCATAAATGTTGCCCACTAATAAGTTGCCATGCCTGCAGTGCATTTTCCCTCTATTGTATACTGTTAAGGCTGATGCTGTTAACTCTTAACATGTAAAATATATTGATATTGTCATTGTATTTGGTGAATTTTTGTCAGTATATAGTTGGAAGTGAAACAAACAGACATTTGCCTTATTGTTGTGACCATCATAGCACTATATCCCCGAGGTGGCCCTTTTCTGTAAGTCGGAAAAAAACACGAGACCTCAAATTGGAGGAGTTTGTGGATATTAAACTTCTTAATTGGACTCGGTAATATGCTTGCTAGAGGCAAAAAATTGAGTTCTCTTCCTCAAAAAATTTGACTCCTGATTGGAGAAGAGAAGGAAAGGGGTGGAATTGTTCCTGAATCTTGTTTTCCTCACATCTACAGATGCATAGGAAATCTATCAATAAGGCATCGATGGGTATCAGATAAGAATAGTTAAGTAATGTTAAGTATTGCCATTCAAGCTGCTTTGATTCGCTCTTCAAATCAACGGGTGCATGATTATGGTTCTTGACAAGATCAATTTGCGATATCGTCAAATAGAAGAAGCAATAGCTCTAAGATTGATCTACCATCAGCCTTAGCTTTATTTCCTTCCTTTTCTGCTTGTATTGGAGAGTTTGCAAAGTAAACTAATTGCTTTCAATCAATGGAGTTCCAGCTTTTCTTGTGCTCTTTTTACGGTGGATTTACTAAGGTTTTTTGGAAGTTACTTATGGGAAAATGAATATTACTAACAAAACTGTAAAATCACCATCACTTATTAAAATTACTAAGCACGGATAAAAAAAAATTGTGACTTTAGTCACAAATTTGTAGAATTTCCTTTTATCATAGCCTGCTGATCAAGATTAATGCACATTTCATGTATTATACTGCAGAAACAAATATATTTTCTCTATTCATCATAATTCGTGTTCCGGTTTCGGCATGCTGCAAAAACAATCATGCATAAATGCAGACGAATCCATTCCTGCAGAAACATGGATTTCCTATTCTGCCAGGATCAATTTGTCTTTTTGTCTGTGACAGATCTCCTGTTACCCTCTTCAATGAACTTAATTCGGGCATTACACTTCAAGCTACTATATATTCAGTTGATGTTATGGATGTTAGCATAGAGATGCAGATACCACAGTGGTGGTCCTTTGTTTCACACAGAACGACCTACTTTCGTAATTCACTGTCTACAAAAACTTAATATGTCTTGACATGTCGATGCCGAAATGAGAAACCCCCAATAAGCATTGACTCGGGTTTTCGAAGTCTTTCACTCCAATTTGGGGCGGTTTGATACGGTTCTCGAATTGAAGAATCGCGTATTCACCCTTAATTATAATGCAAAGCACAAGAAGTGCGTGGTCAGGCCGGGACAAGCTCGGTTCATTGATTGAGGGAAAGTGAAAAAATCTTGGTTCGCCATGTTTTCAAATGCTTAGCGTGATGTCCATTCAAATTCTCCAAGGATAAGGATGGCAAAAGGGTGAATTGAGTGCGATGCTTGATGCAACGTGCATGCCATCAATCGGCATCCTTTATCTTCCGAATAGCATTATCTCTGCAGGTGAGTTGAAACTATCAGATGTCAAATTGAAATCTCGGGTTTTATTATCGCCCCGAAAATTATCTGCGGAATTGAATATAAAACCGTCGCCTTAGTCGAGTAATTGAAGTCGTATTATGAGAGCGTGCAAGGGCGAGAGTGATAAGCCCACACAAGATGAGGTAATATCAGAAGAAGTCTACATTCATCAAGAGGCAGTGACTTGCTTCTCACCAGCATTTCAGTGCTTTAGAAATTGCCACTATTCCTTAAGCATTCTTTACACCAATCGTTATGGGGAAGAAGAAGAAGGAAGGTATCATCTATAATGAATTTCACAAACAAAGAATCACGCTGATGCAGCCGGCGGTGTCGCATGACGAGCCACAAATGACTCAACAAGTGGGTTTACAAGATGGGGCGCTTCATCCTTCGAATGTGTTGCAAGAGACAATAGGAAGCTAGTCAGAATGTTTGCAGAAAGTATCAAGTGTCAAACAAAAGCACAGAACAAGTCAATTTTCGGCACCAAATCGCAAAGGGAAATTGCCCACAGATGCTCAACAGAACCTCCATGTTAATCTTTATCAGAGAGAGAGAGACCTGAGGACAGTGACCAACATCAGGGAGCACCACAAAGTCTTCCACAGAGTCAAAACTCCCGAAGGCTCTTCCAAGCTCAATGGGCTCCCATGGATCCTTGTCTCCCCATGCTATCAGAACAGGACACTGATAAAGAGAAGCAACAATAAAGGGTGCTTTTAAGTATCATCACAATCTCTATCTTTAGATAAACGACACCGCATAGCTTTTGAGATTGCAGTTGAAAAATCAACAGACCTTCACTTGCGGCAGTAGTTCTTCAGGAAGCGGACCACCTGAGTAACAAATGAATTCGAGAAAGACATCGACAGCACCGGGCTCGAGTCCCGGTTGAAGGATCATCTGAACTAATTCATCAGTCACTTGGGAGGTGTCATGGTAGCACTGTCACAAAGTTCATCAAAAGCACTCAACTCAGTGAAAAAGATGAGGCAAAATGCTTTCATTCTCCGCTGTCATGGACTCGGTGCAATATGAACTTTTTTACCTGGCAAAGGATACTTTTCACAGACTCCGGTGTCGCAACAGAACTGAAGAAGAATTTCCCTACCATTGTATTTCTGCCACAACGGTAACTCGCTTCAGAAATTTAACACGCTCAGCAAGAGCATAAAGCTTCCAAGAAGGGACAATAAGTTTCACCTCAGCAAGTTCTGGAATGATCTGACCAGAGGTCTTCCATACCATGGCTGCTTCTTAATATGAAGCATCCGGAGAGAGATATTCAGGATGACAACACCCCTGCATATCTGCGGCTGCATCACAGCTGCTTGAAGGCCAACAACTCCTACAATCAGATGGAGAACATAATCAATGAGCGAGAACATATACTAAGCGCACAAATGAGTTGTAATTTAGGCCTCTATTATCGAGTACACATATGCTGAACCATGAGATATCTGAGGAATGAGGCAAGAAATTATCTTTACCGTAATCTCGCATCATTGTCAAAAAAAGAAAACTTGCCAGCATGAAAAAATTGAAGAGCCCAGAGAAGGGGAAATAGATGGTTTTATTTCCTAAGACACAATGTAATGCGTCATGAAAATTACTCTACTACTAGTAAATCAAAATCTTTATATCTCAAGATCATCCATCACATCCCCAAAGGGCACCTTATCCTTTGATCCTTTTATTTTCAGATAAAAGAATGGAGTTACAAGTTGTAAACCGAAATTGAGCATAACCGAACTAGCTACAGGCTAAAGTTCGTTACCTCCGATAGAGTTGCATATAAAAAATGCTTTATCTTTGACCACTTGAATGCTGAAGTCGTTTATCTGTGTCGCCCATGTCTCAAATGTGTAAAACAAATTATCTCCGAAATCGCGAGGGTTTGGCTTGTCAGAGTATCCATAACCAATCAGATCAATGGCGTACACCCTGTGCGATTTCGCAAGAACTGGAATGTTTTTCCTCCAATGGTCACTGATGAAAAGGACAGGCACATCAGCAATAGACGCATCAATCCAATTCGAGAGATAGAAGAACGTGTACTTAAAACACACACTGAATGGCATTCGCATGTTT
>BCNH02000002.1:22062166-22077949 GCA_001662345.2 Metrosideros polymorpha var. glaberrima | reverse complement strand
CAGCAACATCACAGAAGGGATTTCAAGCTTCCATAGAAAAAGGAACAGGATGGGAATAAATGTGGACAAAAAGCAGAGCAATAATGTCAAGCGATCAAAACAATCAATACCTAGCAAACAGTTTGTCTGATAATGAAATGTGAACGGTGTAGACCTGTTCGCTCCAAAACCATGAATCAGAACCAAAGCAGGTCCGCTGTCCCCACAACACTGATACCGAATCGAATACCCCCTCCACTTCCATATCCTACAACAGTCGCGGAAGGCAAGAAAAGGAGCCGACTTTTCAGATGCTTAAACACGAGGAACGAACCGAAAATCCACACCCCCATGATGATCGGTGTCGCAAAAGCGACCCACGTTCGTCGATTCCGTATTACTTACCGGCTCTGGACTTCGAGCTGCGGTGGGTATGGGGTCTTGTCGTCTTGGAGTCCGTCCTGGGTCGTGTACTCGTTGAGGACGGCACTTGACACGGACGAGCTCGAAGGAACGGAAGCACGGCGTCGGTATCGGATGGCGATCGGCTCCCGAGAGCGGACGGTTTTGCCGGATGATAAGGAAGGAGCGACCGCGCTCTTCCTTCTTCTCCGGTGGGATGGATCGAATGGGAACTTCAGCTCCGTCGACAAGTGCAGCGTCGGGGAGCTCGTGCTCGCCATGCCCTTCGACACTTCCCCGGAGAGAGAGAGAGAAAGAGAGAGCGCGGGGCGTTTCGAGCGGTTGTTGTGAAAATGGGTCAAAAGTCAAACAATCAGTGGTCGGAAATTCTCTGCGAGCTCAACGTTCTACTCGATCCACGTAGCTCGGTTTTGCCCTTTCTAATTTGTCTTCATTTTTCTTTCCAAAATAAAAAGACTATTATAAATTCTATTAAAATTTTGTCAAGACCACTGGTTAAGCATATTTAATTTTACATAAATTAATTTTCAAAATACAAATTGCGCATGGTAAAAGAACAATCGCTAAAGTCATTTGCTAAACACTCGTGTATAGAAAATTTATGGGGAAAGTGTCAAAAAAATTTTAAACCTATTACATTTGTGTCAATTCAATCATAAACTTTTTATTGATGCCAATTTAGTTCTAAACTTTTTGCATTTGTACCAATTGAGTCATTCCGGCCAATTTTGATCGGAAATTGATGACATGGATGTCAGCCGTTCGCCGGAGCTGACGTGGACATTTTTAATATTTGTTTTATTTTTTTAATAGTTTTTTAGTTCTTTTTCTTTTTCTTTTCTTTGCTGTTTTTCTAAAGGGGGCCGGCAAGGGTCATCGGCCGACCCCCGCCGGCCACAGGTGATGGGTCTCGACCCTCGCTTGGCTCAAATCTGGCGAGGGCCAGGACCCCCTCACCTAGGGCCGCCGACTTGCCGGGCCTCACTTGTGGTCGATGGTGGTCAACCGGTGACCCTTGCGAGCCCCCTTAAGAAAACCAGTAAAGAAAAGAAAAAGAAAAGAAAAAACTAAAAAATTATTTAAAATGTCCATGTTAGTGCCAACGAACAATTAGTGTCCACGTCATCAATTTCCGGCCAATTTTGGCCGAAAGGACTCAATTGGCACAAATGCAAAAGGTTTAGGACTAAATTGCACCAATAAAAGGTTTAGGACTAAATTGGCATCAATGCAATAGGTTTATAACTTTTTTGACACTTTTCCCGAAAATTTATTGACCAATGTTTTGTGTGACAATTGTATCGTGAGAAGTTTTGTTTTCTAAGTATGATTAACGAGTGCCTCAACAAGGCCCTTTTTGTTATACTAATTTGTGTATTAAATCATGTAATGAGTATCTTTAAAATTGAAACCATTCTTTTTTGTTTATATATATATGATGGGAATTGGAATTTTGATAAGTTTTTTTTTCTTGAGAAACCCTTTTAACATTTTTTATGATTCAGTAAAATGTATAGGACGAGCTATAATGACTGTTGAGCGTGTTTTGTATATTATCCTTTGGGAAAAAGTCACAAAAAGCTTCAAACTATGCCTATTATGACACATTTATTTGGAACTTTTTTTGTGACATCAAAACCCTAAACTGTATCGAGTGTGACATATTTACTCTAAAATTTTTCTTTGTGACATTAAAAATGTCAAACTTGTACCTGTATGACACATTAACTCTCCGTCAAGGTTTCATTAGATGATTTTTTCAGCCGAAACAATGTCGTTTTTATTTCACTTTAGCCACGTGGGAGCCACGTTAACATTGTTTGCTTTTCGGTGTTTATATATGTAGGTTTTTAACGGTTCTCATTGACAGAATTTTAATGGAGAGTAAATGTGCCACACAGGTATAGATTTAGGATTTTTGGTGTCACGAAAAAAAAAGTTATAAATGTATCACAGTAGACATAGTTTAGGGTTTTTGGTGACTTTTGCCCTTATCCTTTCTCTTGATGAAACCTTTAGGAGCACTTATGTAGGTGCTTCCACAATTATTTTTTGTACATCAAAGTAAGAAGACTACAACGCCAAATAAAGATTAATTCGATAATTAAAGAGTTGTGAATGCGATCATCAACACACTTGGCAAAGAGGTTCTTAGGGCATATGTTGATTCATCTAGACCTTAATTAGGCCTAAGTGGAGAATTAAGCATAGGTTTAGGACTTCTTTTGGCAAATTTAAATAATTTAGAATTAAATTGATAAAAATATAATAAATTTAAAAAAAAATTTGGTAATTTTTCCGTTGGACCGAACCAACCCAACTTGCGGTCTAAATATTCGGTGGGTCAGGCGGAGTCAGATGGGCCGGACAAAATTGTCGTCCACCATGCTCGGCACTATAGCAGGTCGTGCCCTAGCACGACCTATCAAATCTTCGTGCCAAATCAGCACGTCCTTGTTTAATTTTAAGGGCAGTCAACGGTTATTGATCTTATGATTATCTTTGAGCCAAGAATAATGGCTGCAAAAAGACCCCTAGGCTCGTCCCGCCTTGTGGCCTTCACAGTTCCCATGCCTCGGGCCGCATCAGGCTGAGACATGACATATCGTGCCGGCTTCGGTGGGCACCCCTAGTATGGACTAGGACCTGAATTTGAAAGAGAGTTAAGTACAATAGAAGTATCGAAAGTTATATACAATGTTAACTTAAATGTCAAAAAAAAATTTCGAATCACTTAAATGTCAATTCTGACGAACTTGACTGAAAATCCTACATGTCATTTTTTATTATTAATAATTCAAGCCCACGTGGCTTGCCAGAGGTCTAGTCAACAATAAAAAATAAAAAATAAATAAACATTTTATTTGAAAATATGTTAAAAAAGTAAAAAAAACAAAAACAAAAAAGATGAAGTTTGAACAAGCGATAGGTTGTGCAAGCCCTTGCTGCCACCACCCCACCATCGCCAGCCATTGTTGGTGAGGGTGGGGGATGGCCGGCAGGGGTAGTCAAGTGGCCGGCAACCTTCGCCAATTGTAGGCGAGGGCCTAGGCCTAGCCAAGGGTCATCAACCAGTGGCAGCCCTCACCTGCAGTCTGTGAGGGTCGCCCGCCACTCGGCAACGCCAGTGACCCCCGTTGGCAATGGTGGGGCGGCAGCAACAAGGGCTTGTGTAGCTCTCACTGCCTATTCTCCCTTCATCTCTCTTTTTAAATTTAAAAAAAAAATTGCTTATTTTTAAGGAAGTGGAAATTTTAAAAAAATTAAAAAATGGAAAAAAGAAAAGAAAAGGTGACGTGTCAATTTTTATAATTAAAAATGCAACGTAATGTTTTGTCTGGAATATCTCGCCAGTAGCACTAAAGTAATTATTTTTCTTCGATTTTGGCATTTCAATAAACCGGCGAAAGCTTTTGGCACTTCTGCTATACTTAACTTATTTGAAGGATTTGGAGCCGGACTTTAGGTTTCACTCTTGCCCGCGCTCGAATAGAACATTAAACACGGTTGATATCAATTACACTGGTTTAATAATAGCGCTTAATTGCTTGCCGCTAAGATCCCTTATCTCCTTAAACCACAAAGAATATCGTTATGTCCTCGGAGTTTTAATAGCGCTTTATATCCAAAATCGCCCCACCTCTTTATTTATATTATTTCGAATATTGCCAGAGAGGGCGCTGCCCTTGTCGCATTCCTTTCGAAGTTCGTTCAAAACGTGCCGTGCCGTACAAGTTTAATTATGTTAAAATGATTTCACTATACCTGTAATTACTACAAGGCCATCGGTCATTAAAATAAAACTCCCATGTTATAGAATTAGAATCTCCTTTTTGACTGACTTAGATATATGCTGTTCGGTCTCAATAATTATTTCGATTATTTTCGTGGCTGCTGAAATTAATAATTACTCCCCATTTGCTGCCGTTTGTGTTGGGTCCGAGCAGTTGGCAAGTACCTTTCCATCGCTCGCTTATCTAATTATTGAACTCATCAATGGAGACGTGCATCTAACCATATGCATTCCCAGAACTTTCCCAGCCCCGTGTTCTTACTTGTAAATCGATTTCTAGCAAGCCCTTTTTCGATTTTCACGTGGCTCTGACCATCTAACCTTCGATCTCCTTCGAACTCTTGCCTGTTCTGATGTCGCGATCCTTTCGCTCTACCGAATTTTCCTCCTTTCTTTCCTTTGTATTCGAACGGGGCGGCTCGCTCGCGAAATGCTTCTCACACCGGGCAGGCGGGACGGGCCGCGTGCACATCGATCGTCCGATCCACGCTCACGAGCCTGTCCCTAGGTTCGAAAAATGACGTCATATATCAAAACCGACTTTAGCTTCGTGCGCATCAAAGAGACGGTGGAATGGTAGGTCGTCCGATATGCCGAGCCCCAGTGGGCTCATCGCCTCGTGTACCTTTTGACTTTGGCGGGGTTTGACCGTAAGGTTGCCCAGAGTTGACTGGTAGTCTATTCCCTATTGGTTCCTTTTTAACTTTTGCTCCATATCATCATTATTGTTTTTATTCAATATTATTATAAATTTTATAACTTGTTATTATTTAATTCACTGTGCAGTCTCAAGCTCATAATTTGGGACGGCCGAATCCTTCTCCTGGACCCTATGCTCGCATTTATTTCTATTCCCGGCCCGCTTTTTATTTTCATCGTACCTTAAATTTCACGAAAAATATGATACATGGAGACGATTAAACAATGTTATTGTTGTGAATTTCTCTAATTGTGTTGTCATTCATTGTAGTCCTATGAGAAGGCTCCAGTTTTTTTTGTTTGTTGAAGTAACATTTCGTTCACTTCTTCATAAATAGGGAAAAGTACCAAAAAAGTCATAAACATATTGCATTGATACCAATTCAATCATAAACTTTTCAATTGGATCAATTTAGTCTTAAATCTTTTCATATTAGTACCAATTCAGTCCATCAAGCTAAAATTGGCCAAAAATTACTGACGTGGATGCCGGAGCGTTGACGTGGATAATTTTTAGTAATTTTTTTTTTAAAAATTTCGAATTTTTTTTATTAATTTTATTAATTTTTTCCCTTTTTCCCCTCCCTTTTTTTTCCCCTTTTTTCTTTCTTCTTCTTGGCCTTGGCCGTTCCCCATGGCCAACGACTGGCCACAGGCGTCGGCGAGGGCCGCCTTCATTGGATCTGGCGAGGGCACGACCCTCATTAGCGTTTGTGGCCGATCGTCGACCATGGTGACCGGCCAAGGCCAAGAAGAAGAAACAAAAAGGAAAAAGAGAAAGGAAAAAAATTATTAAACATTTGAAAATTATTAAAAACTGTCCACGTCAGCGTTCCGACGTCCACGTCAGCGATTTCCAGTCAATTTTGGCTGGATAGATTAAATTGGTATCAATATAAAAAGGTTTAGGACTAAATTAGTCCAATTGAAAAGTTCATGACTGAATTAGTACAAATGCAATAGGTTTATGACTTTTTTAGTACTTTTCTCTCAAAAATACAAAGGAGAAACAACACAGTTCAACTGCAAACCAAGACAAATACCGGATAATTTCAAAACAAAACAAACTCTAGATAATAAGATGAATTATTGGAACAAGGTTAAGAGTTAGACGCTTAAAATGAAAATCTATGGCTTTTTCAAAATCGACGGCTGATCACCGAATCCATTTTCAGTAATGAGCTCACACATAGATCTTCATATGCTGCTATGACTTTGCCTTTCGACAATGCGCACTTAGGATCAGTGTCCCCAACACCGTCGCCATTCAAAGCAATAAGGTTGAACGAGCATAGATTCAACACCTATGAAAACAAAACATTCACAAAGCTCATCTGATTCCTTCAAAATTGGACTTTTTCACCAATGAAACCCGAGAAAAGCGAAAATCCAAAAATATACACGCAAAAACCCCCAAATGCTGACTCTAATTGAGGAAATTAACAAGTATAGGGGGATAGTGACATTATTGTATATGTGAAAGTGTGATTCATTAGCTCATGACAAATGTTGCTCGATATGCATATAATCGAAGTGGTTGCCAAATGTTGACTGCAATGTCGTAATCTTACACCTTCCATAATGGAAGCAACACCGGATAGATGGCTAGGATCTAGAGTAGGTTTTGTTCAGTATTCCCAATGAGCTTTCAGTCTCTAAAGCTTCTTAAGGAAATGCTGAAGTGTTTGATAAGCAGCTTTTGGCTAAA
Source organism: Metrosideros polymorpha var. glaberrima (assembly GCA_001662345.2). Classification (NCBI taxonomy): domain Eukaryota; kingdom Viridiplantae; phylum Streptophyta; class Magnoliopsida; order Myrtales; family Myrtaceae; genus Metrosideros; species Metrosideros polymorpha. The sequence continues at coordinate 22,071,347 of BCNH02000002.1, read as the reverse complement.
TTCTGGCCTTGAAAATGTTGAAAGCCCAATGCTGGGGTCCAACATTGGGCTTTCAGCACTCCCAAAGCTAAACCAAACCCACCCCTAATGCTCATAATACAACGTCCTTGACCAGCCTACAATTTCGCGAGTCTCTTCAATTCCTTCTTTTCAAGTAGCGAAAAGCTCTTGATCTTGTTAGCAAGAGTCACCCTTATCGAGAACAGAAACATTCAGCAACAAATTACGTCCTTGCAATCCACTCTCGGAATATAATTACCAATAGGGGATTCAGCGGATGCAAACCGATTCCCGACCGCCTTACCGATATTTGGACGTACTCCATTTTCGACCGTCCCGAAGCTCATAAAATGGGATTTCGAATGTGACCCTAACTTACTAAGATCCTGTCAACGTACCTGTTGGAGATAACAGTAAGAGGAGTCGGATTCTTCCAAACTAAAAATGTCAGTGCGCCCTCCCTTCCCCTTCTAAGAATCTCATCTCAAAGCATCAAACCTGAAGCAGAGGATGTCAAAGAAAGGTTGTTCTGTCTAACATATTCTTGACCCATCCGGTTAGAACGTTTGGTTGGCCATCCCAGGGGGCCAACCGGACGCAGCCGGTAATCCCCCCCACAATCTACCGGTCAATCCTCGCCGAATCCTGAGGCCCAACGCGCATGTGGCGCTTCCTTGCTGGGTCCGTTAGGTCTTCCGCAACCCGCGACCAACTGACATGTGTCGGTCGTCCCCGTCGTGTGACTAGGGACAAATATATTAAGAACCCCGCACAGGGCAGAGGATCCTCCTGGCTCTTGAAGATCTCTCTTCCCTCAATCTTTTCGGCTTCGAGACCCCTGCAAATCTTTTTTTTCTTTTCGCTTTATTCAGGACCCCATCTCGACGATGATCATTGTGTCATCATGTTCTAGGCCCTCGAATGCATCGTCTGCGGAAAGAGGGAGCTCCAATGATGGCGGATGCTGCATGGTTTTCTCGAATGCGGCTTTCTCATGGAGGTGAGTCGTCTATCTTGCTTGCACCAGAAATTTGCTTTTTGCTATGCTCGCCGGACTTCGAATTCGTGGGATATGTTCATACATTACGCGTAGAGATAGCTGCTTGTGCAAAGTTGTTTTCTTCCGTCTTTTGTTTGGTCTCTTGCTGCGTGTTTTTGCTGTTAATTCTTGCTAATTTTAGCCGGTTGGACCTCGCAACTCTTTCAGCTTTAACTTGTATGTAGCGTTCGTAGATACCGTCCTGGTCTCAACTACCGTCTCATGTTCATGGCCCTGCATGCTTGTTCACGAGAATGCAATGACGGTTAATTGCATTAACGAATAATCTCTGAACGATTCGCATTTATAAAGCACATTATATCTGTTGAGCATCGGCCAGCTGCATTTTGACCAAAGTGAACTCATCTTCATGTCCATATAAAGGTAGCAGACACGAATGTCTCAACTTAAGGCCTCTTTTAAGTTTGTGGCTGGGTTATCTGCCAAAGTGACAGAAAACCAAAGCCCAACATGATACTGCCTGTAATTCCTAGGATATGAAACCCTACTATCCTCCTGGAAAATAATAGACAGAGACAAAGAACATTATAGATTTAATGGTTTTTGAGCCGTATCCACTCTTTTCAAGTTATGGCTGCAAAACCAAAAGGTCCAGAAAGATAACTGTTAAAGCTTATAGCTAGCCAAAAACCTCAGAAATAGAAAAAGAAAAGAAAAAAGTAGGGAAAGAAACAGAGCAGAAGAGAAACAGAGCAGAGCCATGCTCTGTGTTCAGCAAAATTCAGAACCCGTCCTTAAGCACAGGAATGAAACAAAAGCCTGAGGAATCCAACTTCCGCAGACTGATTCCCACTTCACAATCTTGATTTCCACGAAACTGCCACCTAGTTTTTCTATATATATATGGTAAAGTCGATCGCCTGAAAAAACTTTCGATCAGGCATAGTAGGAATGAGTCAACTTAGCATGGATTACTTGGAGGGAAAAGGCAGTATTTTCGAGACGAAACTAAGAAGGTCTTAGTAAGTTCCATGGGGCATTATAACCGGGAAGAAGAAACTAATCTCTATTGGCAATTATCTTTGTAGATTAGCATGGGGTCAAATTCCACAAAAACGCGTGATACAGCAATTCAGGTTCTTGTAGACATGCCGGTTAGGGGATAGAATTTAAGAGTCTATCATGAAGATTTCCACCACTTGAAATCCACTTCGCGACGAGCTGAAAGCACGACTGCAATATTCACACATCCTGGTTTTTACCTTATTCAGATTAATCAAGGGTTTTCATTCTTAACAAGCTTGGCAACAGTTGTGTTCCTAGAGTCCATGCATTCAAGCAACATTTCACGACGCATACCTTGTGGAGTCATTTTATCTTACCTAACCGACCACATATCGAGAAACAACAAACCATTCCGGAACATCTCGAATCTACTAAAAGAAAGATTTTTTTTTGGGCACTCTTAAGGTGTGTTTAATTCAGCTTTGCAAATACTGAAAGCTTAATGCTATCCCTTCCAACATTGAGTTTTCAGCATTTCTAAGGCCAGAATTTGACCGAAAGCTGCTTGCCAAATATCTCAACATCTCCTCAATGAGTTTTGAAAGCCGAAAGTTCCTTGAAAATGCTGAATTAAATCCAGTCCTTAGTCTTAATTTGGGAAGTGCTTTTGTAGCTTAGGGCATGCGTAGGGGGCCATGTCCCTTTTAGTTTCTTTACAAAGGGATTAAAAGAAGGAAAGTTGGAAGGAGAAGAACACGACGGAGCGGTCAAAGAAGTGGGTGCGACTGTTTTGGGTTTCCCACTTTAATCTGTCTGGACGCCCATTAAGTCAACCCCATCTACCAATCCCTTCGGTATAACGAGACTGGTAGTTTCGTGAGCTTTCTCTGGCTTCCGAAAGCTTTGAACCGAGGGTCGGATATGATAGGAGTGAGGTCACAACTGCTGGCACATTATTGTCATCGGCCGTTCAATATCCCAGAAACATTAAAAAAAAAAAAAATTCAGCAAGAGGTGGCCGTCCAGTGCACTCCCCACCGCCGCCCTACGCCGTTGCCTACTGGCCAGTACTTGGTGGGCCGGGCCGGGCCTCATCCCCTTTTTGTTGCTGTAGCCTGGCCCGACCCAGCATGGAGGGATCTGTCTTTCCATCTCTTTTTAGGATCTTGAGTGCCGGGTTTGGACAAGGGCTAGTGATTTAGATGGACAGGCCCAGATGAACAGTTTTAGGCCCGTCGCCAACCCGCCCAACCGAGCCCGACCTGAGGTCGCCCGCTCATCAGATCTAATAACTCCTCAAGCACCAAAGTTTGTCTATTCAAGAGTAACCTAAATTACGCGTGTCGGTTATCGTACTAAATGATGTGTCGATGTGCATAAGATTGTTTGAAACGATGTAGTTACGAAATAAACTTCGGCATAGACATAGTGGATGAGTTACTCCACGAATGCCTTCAGCAGCTCGGACCTAATGAACAATGAACGTCCTCCGTGCAAACTGAATACGAAGATTTACTCTTTATTACAGGCTCCACACGAATGGGTGACGCATCAAGAGAGAGCTAATGGTTCAACTCTACACTCTTGAAGATGGAGTTCCATTGGGGAAATCTTGCACGAGTGTGTATGCTTGCTGAGGTAACTATATGCTTCATTTGCTGTCGCTCTCTCTTATTTCTTGTCCGTAGACGATTTCTTCTGGGATAGATGAAGATTATACATCTGCATGAATGTGTACTACGCTAGGTGAATAGTGAAGCTGTTTAGCTAGAAACTTCGATGACCCGAAATGACTATAGTGAGATTTGAATCCTATGTTCGATTAAAACCCTCACGTAGCAAATTAGTGGAGACAAACATTGTTTGGCTACTTGGAAGAAAGATTATTCTCACTGTTCATTCATTAACTGTCTTCACCAAACTTAATTTAGATAAGAAGCTCTAGCTATATAGGCATGCAATCAAATTGCTGTAATGAAACAATGAGCATCCCTTCAAGGTGATCAATCTGATGAGTTTGCTGATAAGGGGATCCTTAAGGTTAACCTCCGAAAATGCGCTAAAAAAAACCCGGATGACTTAGAGCCCCTAAGACACTATAGCCGAAAATATTAGCACTAAAGCACTGTAGTCCTCAAAAAATGTTCAACAATCTTCAAGAAAATAATTTACCTACTAAGAGACTCTATTGATGTCGCCATATGACTATATATTCTTTTCACCTTCTAGGGTTTCTTTTCAATATCTCGAATGACTTAAGCAGATATCTCATGTGTCCCATTGTGTTTGATGAGTATTGTGCTTAATATGAAACTAAACCAGCATTTGAGCTTCATGAATGATTACTGTACAATTAACATTTATCTTGAGTTGCAAAAATGGTTCTCTTAGGTCCATTTTTCTCGCCTTAATTTAACCAGGGAAATCGAAGCTTAAAAATATAAAATCGTGGACGCAAAATGAAGTATAAAAGATGATCAGCCAGTTTCCTGATATGAACCATGATCCTAGCTTAAGCATATCTATGACACCGGCTAGCTAAAATGCATTAATCGTCAACTGGAAAACTAAATTGCCAGAACAAACACAGTGAAACCAATGTCCTCATGCAGTAATGAAACTATTACAACCTGATCATGCTAACAAGATCGTACATGAGGCTAGAGTACTCTAACAGTACAGCTAATATAATACAGTAGTCATTATTTTCCCCGTCGACATAGCTGAGGAAACTCGAGGAGAGAGATTCCTGAATACTCTAATTGCAATTATCCGCAAAAAGATCTATTTCCTTCGTCTAGTTCATACCTACATGGGTGAAAGTACAACTGTGGCTGGTTTGTTTTACATAAAATATCATATCACCATGGGGGGAAGAACGTAATAAGATGATAAGAGCAGTTCATTGCAATTTGCTTTTCCACCTTCTAGGGTTTCTTTCAATAACTTTTGAATGACTTTAGCACATATCTCATGTCTAGTTAACATTACTTTCAATAAGTAGAATGCACAGAATTAAACTAGGCCGGCATTCAAGCTTCGTGAACGATTATCATACAATAGACATCATCTGGAGTTCTTGTTGCAAAAATGGTGGCCATATGTTCATGTTTGCCGACCCTATCTATTCAAGGCTGCACATGCTCACTTTTATACTTGTTGATATTTGTATAAAGTTCATCCTTTCTCAACTTGACTAGAGAAGTAGAACCTTAAATATATAAACTCGTGGGGCTCAAAATGAAGTACGAAAGTTGATCAACCAGTTTAAGTTCTTCCTAAAATATGAACTATCATCCAGGCTCGAGCATGTCCATGACAATAGTTAGCTAGGATGCATGAACCATTAGCTATAAAACCAAATTGCCAGAACAAGCATAGTGAAATCAATGTTCTCTTGTGGAAATGAATCTATTGCAACCTGAGGATGCTAACAAGATAAGATATAATGCTTGAATGCTCTGACAAGATGATTAATGTAGTGTAGTGTGGGAGTCTCGATTTTCACTATTGACGCCACGAAGGAAACTCGAGCAGATAGATTCTGGAATACTCTAATCGTAATTGTTCACGAAAAATCTATTTCCTTTGTCCAGTACATACCTACACGGGTTAAAGTACATCTATGCCTGGTTTGTTTTAGATAAAACATCATACACTATAACTGAAGAACATAATAAGATGATAAGAGCAGTTCATGACTATGAACCAAGAAGTGGTAACAGACCTTTGTCGGATAACAATCTGAATTCAAATGCTATCGTAAAGCCATAAACCTTGTAGCGTATTGCAATGCCGTCTACCTAAAGCCTAAAGTCATCATAACACTCTCATTTCAGCTTAACATAGCACACCCTCATAACTAGGGTTTCCCTTTTGCGGCTCTTAGCATTCTCTAGCCTCTATCACTAAATAAATCTGTTAGCATGTCCACTAGAACGAAATTGAGCAAGCATGCATCATATTTCCTTAGGGAATCACATGAGTATATATTTCAGTCTCTCACCGCTGCAAATTTTCAGTGTATGAATGCTTGCTGACTCGTAGAACAGTCATAACTACACAATGCTCATTCATACGTGTTAGTGAATATGTCAAACAAATTTGTTTTCTCTGCTGGTGTCGATTTCTTCGCTTTTATTCTAATATATGTATAATATCAGGAAAAATGGGTTTTCCTTGTATGAATGAAACTGTTGCCTAGTTGAATCGGAAAATGGCGTAGTTCCTTTAAAACTTTCCACGAATTATTGTCCAAGCTTAGGCATACAAGTCTATTACTGTGGCTACCTTGATGTGGTTATTGTATAACCACGGCAAGTCAATTGTCGTGTAAGAGGAGGAAAAATAGACGAAATCTATACCAGGTAGATTGAAGAATTGACGTGCTGGATTCATTATTTATTAGTAATAATCAAAGCAAAGTTCTAGTGATGACTAGGCATACATCCCCATTTATTTTAATGCTTTAGGATGAGATAGAAATCAAGACACTAACTACAACTTGTAACTATCTGATTTAAGAAAGCTATTAGGCAAAAGTTAAGGAAGTTAAGCGACCAAAAAGCAGGAACACTCAAGTGATTATGAATTTCTTGATAGAAATTCTTCGATTTCTTCTGGAATACACAAGACAGTCGATGAAGGAATGCATTCGGCATATCAACACACATCTTTTTATATCGAATAAGTACAATACCGAGTGGAAGGTTTGTTTACATCGAATAACACACACCATTACAACAAATCAGCCCTGATAAATAAGCGGCTCATTGAAGAGATTAAACAAGAATTGGCACAACACACATAGAACAACATTCCAAGCCCTAGAGAGACCTCATAATTTATGGCAGCTGATAGCTAGCACTCTCCAACTTAGGATATACATATACTGCTATTCAACCTGGTCATTCACCCTCCTGCTATTGTTGTCTTGATTAATCACCGAAGACACGATTGCAGATTCCCAGCCAGTGCCTATCCCGAAAGCAGGTGCTGCAGCCATGGGGATCAGAGAATCCGAATCCGACGAGGACCCGATTGCCTGTTGTTGAAGCTGGTGCTGGATCGGGAACGCTTCCTCGTTGATCAGAGAGTTCAGGAACGACGAGAACACGTCGTCCCCGCCGCAGTTGAGGTCCTCCTCATTGGACAGTCCGTGGCCGCTTCTCAAGCCCATCACATGGTAATGCTCGGCTCCAGGCAAATAACTGGTTTGGCCGCCGTGAGCCGTCGCAGTCCCACTTTGGTACACAACCTCCATGTCATCGGCACTTTGGAGCTGATCATTTTCTTTGAGGATTGCCGGGCTGCCGCTGCTGGTTTCTTCAAGGCCGGAAGAGATGGGGCTAGGGTTAGGGCTTCGGGGGCGAGGTGCTAGTTTGGAAGGAGGAGCTCTCGATGGAGGATTGCTGCTGGAGTTCTGGGTTTCCGGGTTGAGCGGCTTGTGTGTCCTGGGATCGATTCCTTGACTGATGAGCTTCTTGCTGAGGTGAGTGTTCCAGTAGTTCTTGATCTCATTGTCGGTCCGTCCTGGGATTCTCCCAGCTATCAAAGACCACCTATATATCATAGTGCAATCACACACACAACATAGGTCAGGATAAGATTCAAAATCGCAACACAATGGGTAAGAGAGAGAGAGAGAGAATAAGTTCGTTCGCTGGATTGGATTCCGCAGAGATTTATGATTGATCAGTGAGTGTTTTTTTCTGGATACTATGGATGGAAATCCTCCTTATGAGCTGAAAAATGGGAGAGAAAGCGAGGGAGCGACTGAGTGAGAGTGCGTCTTCCTGTGAGAGATAGAGCTGAAGTTTTGGAGGCACTGGTGGCGAATCAGTGAGTGGAAGAGAGAAGTGAGCGAGCGACCGACCGAGAGAGTGGATATCGAAACCCTAATGGGCCCCTCCCGAGATGTTCGCGATTCGAGAATGCACGAAACCCTAGCTAAGACCGAGAAAGCGCAGCCCCGATCGATCCGACTCGACGATCTTCGGAATCGGGGAGGATGAGGAGGAGGTACCTGTTGCCGAGGAGGCGGTGGAGGCGGAGGATGAGGTCCTCCTCGTCGGGGGCGATCTGACCGCGCTTGACGGAGGGGCGGAGGTAGTTCATCCAGCGGAGGCGGCAGCTCTTGCCGCAGCGGAGGAGTCCGGCCCTCTTGGGGAGGGTGCGCCACCGGCCCTCGCCCTCGCGGTTGATGTAGCCGGCGAGGAGCTCGTCCTCCTCCGGCATCCACGGGCCCCTCTTCAGCCCCACCTTGCTGCAGCACGGGGTCTTCGTCCCTCCCGACGACGGATTCCTCATGGGTTGTTTGTTTGTTTGTTTTACAGGTGCGACAGTGCGCAGAGCGTGCGCTTCTCTCACTGGAGATGGTCGATGGAGCGAAGCAAATGGAAAAGGGAAGAAGATGTTGAAGATGATGAAGATTTTCTCACTCTCTCTCTCTCTCTCTCTCCTCTCTCCTCTCTCCCTCTGTGGTTTTTGGATTGTGATGAGTTGGGGCTCATTTGTTCGCTGAGACCGTAGGGAATGGGGAGCCGAGCCGAGCCGAGCCGGAGGAGGGGAATTGATTTCCTCAGGCGCGGTTCCTGGGGCGTGCTCCCTACGCGCCGCTTTTTGGGCCCAGCCCAAAGCCCAAATATAATCTCATCCTTTTGAGAATTTTGCCTTGTATTTTCCCCGGACCATTAGAATTAGCTGGATTGTGCAGGCTGAGTTTCTAATTTTCGCAAAGAATTTGCTCTCCACCGCATATGTCCTGGTTCGGAGGAAGAGGAGACGGGCACATCCACGTCACGAGTTCCCTCCCATTTAAATTTCATAATCTGAAATCGTTCGCTTGATTAGAGGAAATACCAAGTATCAAAAGATCATGTGAAAGAACTTTGAGATCAAAGTTGAATCTGGTCGAGATGTCGCCAGCCTAATTCGGCCATCGACCCATGGTAACCGCCAGCCCCGTCGAGCTGCCACCAGATCCATGAACGGATCCCAACTAAATGAATTCACTGGCAGTCTCATAATGTGTGGGGCTAGAAAGATTGCGCAAGAAAACTGCTCAATTCAAGCGCGTGCGATCCAGTCCGACGAATGGGGCGCGTGGGGGGACTGCGAAGAGAGTGGGACCCGCAGGCTCATCGTGCCTACGCTTACTCCTTAAGGAACATGTCA
>BCNH02000002.1:22048152-22062138 GCA_001662345.2 Metrosideros polymorpha var. glaberrima | reverse complement strand
GGGGGAGCTACTAGAACGAAAAGGCCCTCCCGAAAATGACCCGACCCGAACTTATAAGAAATTGCGGTAAGCTGGATTCGGATCCACATGTCCGGATCCGGTGAAGATTCGCGACCCGAACTTGACGGTCCGATGCGGGCCGCGCACGTGTTCCTGCGAGCTTGTCTGCAACTCTGGAGCACCTGGATCTTAAGCATTTGCATTTGGACAAGAATCCTGAAAATCGACTGTGTTTCTTAGTGATTTTCCAGTCGAAGGGTACCCATTGGCCATTGCAAAGAATGACATTCTTTGCTTGGAGGTCACATCTCTTGTTCACCTTCCAACCCTGGTCGGTATGCTTTTCTTGCTTTGCATATTACCAGTTGTGATTGGTTTCAGAGCAGAAAACATCTTTGTCCCCGTGCAGGGCTCGCTCCCTCTTTCATGACAATGGCCCATGAGGGTGTTTGTTTACGGATTCATATGAAGTATTCTGTTTCCTTTTGTCTGCCTCTCTTTCCATTGTGGAGATTTGCAGTCACATATTCCTGACATCGGCTGCATAATCTTTTCCGCCGTCAGTTGCATGATGGAATAACTCGCCGTGTGCTGTGATTAGCTTTAAGCTTATTTGGGCGCTCAAGATTCTCAGCCTCGTCTGAGACGGTCAGCTTTCGAGGCCGTCAGGGCGATCGTCCGTGGACCTGGATCCTGCTCTGCCTGTTGGACCATAACTATGGCTTCATCGGCAGATGCAGTTCTGGATGAGCTTCGGAACCATCTGTCATAGGTCCTGTTATCTCTGTGCTGTGTGGTGTATTGCTCTCTTTGCCTGTATGATCAGACATCACGTTAATGATTGTCTTGGTTGTTCGAGGTCCCGACTAATGGTTGTCTTGGGTGATTGTTGGGGAAGCCAGTATCATGTTATGCAAAAGTGAGGATTTCACCATGCCAATGACTGTCAAGATGTCGAAAATTTGAAGATAAAGCCATTTACTTTGAGCAGTGACATTTCCAAGGGAACCGCTCGCGATTTTTTATCGTGAAACTAGTGTTCTTTGAGGCGTCAATGGTACTAACGATCTGTGATCACTTGGTTTGAAGATCTCCAGGTCAAAAAACTAATGCTTGAAACTTGAAAGAGCAACCAGCTTAGGAGTAAATTTCGTGCAGTCTTTTTTCTGACTCGGAAATCGATTTATACTCTTTCAGGATTATTCTTGGATTTCAGTCAATTGCACTTTTGCTAGAATTTGGGTTGTGCACATGTCATTTACCCCGTCAGATGCTCTGAGAACTGACGTCACTCATGTTGTCTGGTCTCTTCAAATAGAGTAGTTTCGGACAAAGGGAAAACCTCTGAAATTATTTCAATATTGGACATTAGACATATAATACTTCCGAATTGAATCTCAATTGAACAGGTTGCCTATTTAAGGCATGCGTATGCAGATCCTCGTTTGCCAGTGGTTACTGGAAATTGAGCCAGCATATAAACATGTTCTATTCGAGTATTCAAGAACTCATTGGTCTTATTGATGATCTGAGTATTTCTTAACCTTTAATCATGTCTCGTGTTATTATCACAAAATGTCGTCCAACAGATTGGCTTCTGTTTTGCAGTGTAATATTTAGGTACCGAGTTGAAGGTTCTGTTAATGCTGAAGATATTACAGTTTAGCAACCTCTACCGGTGCTTTTGAAGTTCCCCTTCAGATCATTCTGTATCTTCTGCTTTGAGGGAAAGTAATCATCGGTTGTGTGTGAATGCCATTGAAGTCTCCCAACTCTTCTCTAGTCAAGATGGGCAACTGCATTTTAGCAAAGATGTGTCCTCTTGTTTTGGCCATCTATATTAACATACTTAAGAAACTACTCATGTCTTTTGGGAAGTCAACTGGTCGAAGCTTTGTGACTATGGTGTATGATTTACTGAGACCGCTGAATTTTTCTTTAGCTTTTGCATGCACGGTGCAGGTCAAACTCTACTAACACAGCAAACTGCAAATTGAACATTCTAAATAGTAAAGGTGCAAGCTTTACCTCGTCAGCTTTGGCTTCCAAATGGTCATCCTCGGATTGCAGTCTGTCTCCTGTGAACAACGTTCAACATATAATCGTCATTCCTTCTTGCTTTATCAGGAAGTTTACTGGAGTGATCATAAGTAAACAAAGTTGTTTTTGCAAGACGCGCTACTTTTTTTTCCCCAAAGCTAGTTTCTGAGTCCTGAGAAGGGTGGCTGATTGTTGCTGGACACTCACTGTCAAGAATCAAAGGGTTGTCTTGCAGGCAACTCCCATGACAGTTCTTGAGTCGCATCAACTGTTCCTCATCGCATGCGTATCTGACTGATATAATGTATTGCCAAGACTTGTGGATGCAATTCATAAGAACTTCATCCAAATCTATGGATGCATCATCTGAATTGTTGGATACTTCATCCTAGATTTTATCCATCAGAGAGCTTCGCATTGTTTGAGCCAGGAAAAGTTCCCTCATATTCTTCTCCGCAGTGACCATGACCAAATAGGTGACTAAATCCAAACTATGGCGAGTCACTGACGCTCTCATTTTGTTGGGGAAAAGGTAGCTAAGCTAAAGTAATTAACCTGCTAAAGTTTAAACCTAATGCAGTAGCAATATTTGTGACTCCAGAACAAACAATAGGTTGATTTATTCTTGATGTCGTTGCATGACCATGATAACTACAGCGAAAACTGGCTTGAAGGAATTAAACTAGATCGCGGGCACCGTTCTGATTAGCCATGGAATGACTTGGAGGACTTCTGGTCTGTCTCCTTTCAAGTACTAAGAAACTATTTTCCAGCGTATGATTCGATTCAATGGCTTTGAACACAATGAAACCGCTGCATCACTGCGTAATGATCTTAATGTGCCAGAACAACACAATCCCCATGATCAATCATTAATCTCTGATTGGTGTTCTTGTTCCTATGTGCTGAGATAAGAGGATGGTCGTTGGTATTGTGGGATAAGATGAGATTGAAAGATTCTTTCCTGGGAAGAGCGTGCCAAGGAAAGATTCCCATTTGAACCTAACCCGACCTTATATGTTCATCATCTTCTTCCTTCTAGGAGAACTCTGTCGTGCATCCAAGTGTCGAATTTTCATAATCTCGCTCCTCGCTTCGTTGACCAAACCACTTTGCGAGAAAATGACCTGCAACACACCGTTGAGGCCTGCCAAAACCAATCCTGTTCCTTGCGTAAAGTCAGCAGAACTGCAATAAAGCCAAATGTTTACTTTTTTGCCCCACGATTGTGTGAATCATGCAGCTTTCTACCTTCATACCGTTTTATTAATCAAAACAAAAATACTACAGAAGAGCCAAGTCTGACTTTTTGATCTGCATTTTTTGTATTATTATATCACTTTCAACTTCAAGTATTCTGTCTTTTCAATGTTGTAGGTGGCTTCCATGCCAGAGAGACAAAGGGTAATGATCAGCATGTCAACAGGTCAAAGTACTGGCTCTGATCTGGTCTACTTATTGAATTTGGAGAGCATCATGGCCTCAGGCAACTCACTAAAAGGAACAATTTCAGCCACACCAAATGACAAAAGCATAAGAACGAGCGACCCACTCCTCTCAAAAAGATAGAAGTTGTCTTGTCTCTCTTTGTATATAAATCACCCTCCTCTCTCTTCTCTGTGTCATGCACTTGCAAAGAATTTGAGAATATCCTCTAATTTGGCCATGGAAATTCAGTTCCAAAGGCCCAATTATCATCATCAGCAGCCACAGCCGAAACCACTCTCATCCTTCAAAAAAACCAAGTTCAAGTCCACACCCTCCAACAACACAGCCAAGAGCAAGTTTGTAGGAGTCAGACAGAGGCCTTCAGGGAAATGGGTGGCCGAAATTAAGGACACCACCCAGAAGATCAGAATGTGGCTCGGCACCTTCGACACTGCCGAGGAAGCTGCAAGGGCCTACGACGAGGCCGCCTGTCTCCTCCGTGGTTCCAACACAAGGACCAACTTCTCCCCTCATCTCCCTGCCAGTTCTGCTCTTTCCCTCAAGATCAGGAACCTCTTAAATCAGAAAATCAGTTCGCGACGGCACCCGCCCGTCTTTCCGCCTCACAAATTGAATTCCACCAACAAACCCACTTCACAGACCAATTCAACTACTAGCACTGGCAGCATGATCAGCCTCAGCACTGTCACCAATGTTTATACAAGTGGTGACAGTGATTGCTCCTTCTCCAGTGGGATGATGCAAGATGCTCGGTTTTTCAACGATGCTTACAGACCGGATTTGAGCAGCTGCCTAGCAAGCCTCGGATCGACGCCGATGTCTCAATACAACCATTCATGGGCATTCGCTTCCGGCCTGGATCAGCTCCCTTTAGTCCAAGAGGACGGATTGCTGAAGCACGGGCCATATGCTTCCACGACTGACTTGGAGCTCTCAGAGTTTGAACGTATGAAAGTGGAGAGGCAGATTTCTGCTTCACTTTACGCGATTAATGGACTCAACGAGTACTTGGAGAACACATACAATTCGAACGAAACTACGTGGGATCTTCCCACATTGAGCCAATTGTTCTGTCATAGTTGAAACAGAGAGATCTTTCTTTCAATCCTGTTCTCTTCCATTCCATGGACCTTCTTATGTGTTAGGTAGATTCTGTCGATTACAGCGCAGGACAGAGAATACTGGAATCAGTATTCTGAAGATGTCATGCTTCATTTTTACACTGAGGACTTTCCACTTCCAAAAAGCATTGGCAAAGAGCTACTTATTACAGCAAATAAACTAAATTTAGCATGAGCAATAGCGCATAGCCTTAGATGTTTCTACTTTCTTCTGCTGCGGATATATTGGGAGTTTAAGATCTTCTGAGCAGCTGTGAAGTCCTTTCTGATGTAATGGTACTTAATTGATATTTTCTTGTTTCTTTCTGGCCAGAAGGAATTGATGTTCCTTCGATCAACGTCATTAGGATAAATTGATGTGATTCGTCTCCAGTTTTGACTATGTCCAGTCGAATGAATCTTTAGATTCAATGTAAAATGAGGTGAACTTTTTCAGCTGACAGTTGTTATCGCTACTTGAATAACGACAGTTTTAAATAGATATAACCCTTTCGTTTTCGGCAACAAATGGATTATAGCGATCAAGCTAAACTTAGATCTATCCGCAGATAATATGCAGGAAAAGGAATACTGGCTCCTTCTCCAGTTTTAGAGAAAACAAACCGATGCATCACAAATCAGTCCTGCTGAGTACAGATTGGCCAGAAAATATTTCAGAGTGAAGTCGGAGGACTCCATCTGGATCCACCTTCCATTTGATTTAAAACACACAGAACGATCGTACAAATTTAGATGATCTGGCCTACAGCTTTTTTGGCAATGATCGTGCCACAACCACTATAGCCATTGCTGGAACCCATGAGAGAGAGAGAGAGAGAGAGAGAGTGCAGCAATGAGTTACAACTCATGAGAATCGAGAATGATTGTAATAAAGGAGAAGCTGCAATTCTTGTTGGAACCAAGTCTCAAAAGCTGCTCCTGACAAAACAGCAATTCTTTCTATTCAAGTATCAAATAACACCAAAGAGATGAAAGAAACGAGGCACCCTACTTCCCAGATCCAACATATACGGTGCCTGATGATGTACCGTCACATTGCATAAAGGTTTTCACACGGCAATAGGTGAAAATTTAGGATACTCGCCCAATCAACAATCGGGCTTGTGATAGTATCAATGAACTGAGTTGCTAGAGATTTTGACAGCTGCAGATGTCATCCAGATTATCATCCCTTGGAAACTATGGAATGGCTGCTTGAGCTATGGTGGGTACAAGCAAACCGGGTTTGATATTAATTGCCATCTCAAGTTTCTAGCACCACAAAATAAGACACCTTTCATAATAAGGCAACAACTTTCACAATTTCATAGGCATGAGGAAATAGCACACGTCTACACAAGAAATATAAACAGAATTCCATTAAAGGTGGCGGACAAACCCTGACCACTGAATCATTCCTCGAGATCTCCTTGCAGGATTTTACTACTAATAGTCTTCACCTTCTTCCTCATCATCAACACCTTCCGCACCCACCTCCTCGTAGTCTTTCTCGAGGGCAGCCAAGTCTTCACGAGCCTCTGAAAATTCTCCTTCCTCCATGCCCTCACCAACATACCAGTGAACAAATGCCCTCTTAGCATACATGAGATCAAATTTGTGGTCAATGCGTGAGAACACCTCAGCCACTGCTGTGTTGTTGCTGATCATGCACACAGCACGCTGAACCTTGGCAAGGTCACCCCCAGGAACAACAGTTGGAGGCTGATAATTGATACCACACTTGAAGCCAGTGGGACACCTGTTTGATCCGAAGAACGTATTTTCAGCTCTAAAGCAAGATGCACACTATAAACCTCTAGAAGAAGAAGAAAGGTCGTGATGTCGCCACAATTTTGAAACAAGCAGACAAATGCACAGAAAGTCCTTTTCGTCAAGAAAAGCCAGAAAAACCACATCATCACAGTCCTAGTCTAATTATTCTGGTGCAAATATACCAAAAAATACAAACAAAAGTTAATCCACCAGCACCGAGTCACTAAGAGTCATTTAGCGATCGTGCAGTGATGTTGACAATATAATGGTAACCAAAATGGACACATTTCACTTCTTGCAGCCTAGCATGCACTGTCCAAAAGCATGAACAAGTCATTGTTACTTGTTTACAAAACATCTAGAAGAAAAGTTGTCTGGCAAAATGAGTCTTTGTCGTAACCTGAACAACAGGATACAGAAAAATTGGGCAGCGAGCAGAGTGAAAAGAGAAAAGGAGAGGAAGGAGAACAGAAAGTGACACTCCACCAAAAATTTGGCAAATTATCGAGCAGAGATGCCAAACAAGTTCCCTTTTCTTTTCTGTCAATTCTAAGACACAACTTTTTATGAGCCTAGCCAGTGAGTCTATATTGTCTGAATATCTATGTGTCATTTTTTGGAGACAAAGAGTGGTGAAACAGCAACCCAAAAAAGTTTAAATCAGCATCACATTCCACAGATATAATAAGATGAACATATCCATCTTCCGACAAGAAAGGTATTTCCCCCTGTTATGTTAATTTGTACTAACTGCGCTCCCTGTTCTTTGCCTTGTGCTTCATAAACAAAATCTTACTTACCGGGAAAAAAAAATTGTACTCACCAGTCAACAAATTGAACAGTCCTTTTGGTTTTTATGGTGGCTACAGCAGCATTAACATCTTTAGGAACAACATCACCCCTGTACATCAAGCAGCAGGCCATGTACTTCCCATGCCTAGGATCACACTTAGCCATCATGCTTGATGGCTCAAATACCGCATTAGTGATCTCAGGAACTGATAGCTGCTCGTGATATGCCTTTTCAGCAGAGATTACAGGGGCATAAGAAGAGAGCATGAAGTGAATGCGCGGATAAGGAACAAGGTTGGTCTGGAATTCCGTGATATCCACGTTAATGGCTCCGTCAAACCTTAAGGAAGTTGTCAAAGATGATATGATTTGAGATATCAATCGGTTCAAGTTGGTGTAAGTTGGCCTTTCAATGTCCAGGGATCTCCTGCAAATGTCGTATATAGCCTCATTATCCAAGAGCACAGCAACATCTGTGTGTTCAAGGAGGGAATGAGTAGATAGAACACTGTTATATGGCTCCACGACGGCTGTTGAGACCTGCAAATGACAAGTGTTAGACACTGCCTTGTCCCCAACAATAAATTTGCATCTTCATATTCCAAATTTTCAGGGCTCTTGTACATAATAAGATCCATTTTATCTTCCACAAGAGGCATGACATCAAAGTATAAAAGCAATATGCAATTCCAGAAACCAAAGAAAAAATCAAATCTGCTTTTGTATAAGTGAGGAGATCTTGACCGCGATTTGAGAACTATAGTTCACATATGAGCAACTAAATGGTCATCGGGTACCTGGGGAGAAGGATAGATGGTAAAACCAAGCTTCGACTTCTTCCCATAATCTACGGACAACCGTTCTAGCAACAGGGATCCCAGACCAGAACCAGTCCCACCACCAACAGCATTGAACACCAAAAACCCTTGCAAACCAGTACAATTATCTGCCAACTTCCTCACTCGATCAAGGCACAAATCCACTATTTCCTTCCCAACTGTCAAACAAGGTGAAATAGCGTTAAGAAACAACAGAGTATACGGCATCTATCCAGAATTGCAACCGCATTAAACTTCTACCTACCGGTATAGTGGCCTCTGGCGAAGTTATTGGCAGCATCTTCCTTGCCAGAAATCAGCTGCTCTGGGTGGAAAAGCTGCCGGTAAGTTCCAGTCCTGACTTCATCAATGACAGTTGGCTCCAGATCCAAGAAGATGGCCCGAGGAACATGCTTGCCCGAGCCAGTCTCGCTAAAGAAGGTGTTGAAAGCATCGGCTGCGACACCTACCGTCGTGTCGCTACAATGTCATAAAAAGACACCCACTTAGATTCACACTCGTAGCAAAATGACCTCTCAAATGAACAGCATTACCAATGACTAGAGAAGTATGCATTAATCTGGAAAGATCGTGTTCAGAGGTTCCATTACAAACAACACATGCAAGTCGATTTCCCTTTCAATGTGCCTGACAAAACCTATAACCAGGTCAAAACGACGCCAAAACGAGAGACCGAAAACTATCATCTTCTCCACGTCTACGCCGCGCGTTCGGCCGAACTCGAAGAAGAAAACCATTTCAACCAGATCTTCCCCCATTCAACCCTCCTATCTAGCCAAAACCACAATCCAACGGACGCACACAAACACAATGCGGAGAGACACGTAATGACCGAACAGAACCGCGGGAGACGAAGCGCGACATCGCAGGCGGACGCCAAAAGCGCATACGAATCCAGTTCCTCGTCAACACAAGACCCGCCCGCCGGAGCGCACAAAAAAAAACCAGCCAGAGATGCGGATCTGAAGCGAAGGAGGAGCGAGGCGATACCTAGGCAGCATGCCGTCGGGCTGAATGCCATGCTCGAGGCAGTACAGCTCCCAGCACGAGTTCCCCACCTGAATCCCCGCCTGCCCAATGTGTATGCTTATGATCTCCCTCATCCTCGCTCGCTCTGTCTCGAAACCCTAGAACCTCCCCGGATCGATCCAAAGACAGTCTCCTCCTCCTCCTTCTTCTTCTTCGATCTTCCTCCGGAATGGAACTTAGCCGAAATGAAAGCCCTCTAGCCTTCTCAGATCAGCCGCTATATACCTGCTTTACTTTTTGCCCTTTTTCTCCTTGGCGGAATGACCTTTTTTAACTGGATTGGCGAGATTTTTGGAGTCCGGCGACAAGTTGCCCTTGCCGTTTGGCGCCAGCCTTTCCGTGGGACCCGTGGGCCGGCCCCGAATTGCCGTAAGTACCCCTCGATGTTGACTCCGGGACCGGCCTCGATGGGAGGGTAAAGCGGGAAACAGGAATTCTGAGGGGGACCGGCTGGGTTGGGCCACGTGGAGAGAAGGCCCGGGACAGGTTCGATCTGCTGTGGGTGGGATTAGCTGGTGGATGATGCATTATCGCGCGATGCTTCGTTGTCTTTCCAGTTATTTTGTCCTAATTATATATTTTTGCACACCTTTTCTTTTTTACTATTTTCTTTTTGTTTCTTTTACTATTGTCTTTGACGAGGCTCCAGAGGTTTGTGATTATAACAGCGGCAAATTCGTGCCGTGTCGTCGTGCTCTCGTGTAATTTTGTACAAACGTCGAAATAATTCATAAGATGAAAATTTATAATTTTTTTATAAGGAGTGAAAACGCATTGATTTTTTATTTTTTTTTACCGAGTTAAATTAAGTTTTGTCTTGTTGAGCATTGGTGGGGATGGGCCCCGTCTTGTTGAGAATTCAGTAAAACTCAATCAACCATTATTATGGTCTAAGAATCAAATCATATGAGATTGGACAACGAATTAGAAGATTAAAAAAAAAAAGAGAGAGAGAGAGGCGGAAATCTATTGTCACTGCGGCATGGAGATAATTATAATAGGTAGACATTTAAGAAAAGATAATGATCATGTTTGAGAGTGACCGTTGGGCGGAGTCCATATGGGGCCCGTAGGTTAGGATTGTTGTTGCAATTTATATGTGCATAAAAAGTATTTCGGCCAGGCTGGGCCAGGCCTTTGCAAAATCAGAAAATGCCATTTCTCTCTACGGACCGTGAACCATCAGATCTATGATCAGGTCTAGCCGATCGTGTTCCCCATTTTTTCCGTCATCAGATTTTCAACCGGGTCATCAATAGCTAAAAAATCCAGTACCGTTCAAAGTAGGTACAAGGTTTGATCTCTGGGATCGAGCGACGGCCCAACTCGAAGTCTTGTGCTCTTAGGAGCGCCAAACTCTAGTCGTTTTGGTCATCCAGATCGATCTGTGCGATTCCATTTCGGCCGACGAACCACACCCTAACTGCTCCACACCTCAGCAGCTGATCTTCTCTCGTTTGGGCTGATACTTTAGTCCACCAATGATCGTCCACTGCCAATACGAACAAAAGAGAAGGCACGTTCCAGCAAATACAACGTGGGAAGAAGATGAAGCTTGGGACGGTATCCATGTGACTATATTCCTCCAGAAGGATGTGAATAAGATGGAGATGTGTACTTCGTCTTTAGCGTATGGGCAAGTGCCAGTGGCTTAGGTTAGTGTAGTTGGCGCTAGCAAAAGGTCCGTAATCATACATTTTATGTAGAATAAGCACACTTTTTATCGAGCAATGATTTACGGTTCGAGTATATATATATATATGTCCATTACCACGGTTACTTATCCTTTGACCGTGTGTTTTTATCGATCGGTCATTCACCTTTCAGGTCTTTTTAAGAGAAAATAAAAGGTTATACATATCAACGGTGCAGATGAAATGTTAGTAGTAATTTCACGGCTTGAGGTTAAATCGACTTGATTATTGCTTTTTCACGAAAGAGAGGGAGATCGAGAGGTCAGATGTGACGCCGCCGCTCGAATTTGAACAAGTGGCTCCATTTATGGACGCAACTCTGTTAGGCCTACCCAGTGGACAACGATTAGTCGCGAACGGGGTTTCAATGAAGCTCTTTAAGACGGGTCGCAAATTCGATCGTGGAACCTAGTTATTTCCTTATGTCCTGCCCGAGCCAAGCAGACCCATTAAAAGGCATAATGTAGGAATTAATGGGGATAATTGCTCAAAACCCCTCTAACCTTTTGCACCATTGCAAAATAGCCCCGGACTTTGAAAAGTTACAGATTATCCTCACTAATTTTGTTTTTTTTTATTGCAATCGCTGGCTTTTCCATTTGAGAGCCCTTAAGCATCATCTAAAAACAAAGTGACTCCTTTTCTTTTCAAAGTTCGGGGGCTACTGTGCAACGGCGTCGAATGAGGGTAATCTATTACTTTCCGAAGTTCGGGTGTTATTGTCTAAGAGGGTGTCAAAGTTTGTAGGGGTTTTGAGCAATTTGCCTAGATAAACAGTTACCTCTCTAAAGTTGCCAAATAAGCTGTGGCCGAAACAACGAGGGTTGCCAAATAGTCCCTGCTTGGCATCATAATTTGGGCCGAAGCGAATGGGCCTACTTCTTTATCAATGAACAGCCCATTACCAGCTTTGTGGAACACCACAGTTTCTCGGGCTCGGGCTCGGGCTCCGCCTGTCTTGGAGGCCCATAATCCACCAGTTTTCTCCACGTGCTGCGTTCATGCATCCGTTCCCTTTGATAGAACAAAGGGTAGAAGTGAACTACGTCAAGCAATAGCATGCCTTCGAGCCTCTCTTATCGTCGATCCTTGTGATCGGTCACGTTGGATGAACACATCACCATATATCACGTAATGTTTCAAGTACCGCGTATTCTCATAACATGAAATGGGAATCAATATGTAAACTTTAGTCAAAGAAACAAGAAACAAAAAGCTCGTTCAATTGGGCTGCCAACCAAGTGTTGAGGATGCCTTCGAGTATGATAAGATCAATTCTATTGTCAAGTTGATGGACAAATGATAGGATTTGCCATTTTTGTGCTTTTCAAAAGAACTTTACACGTGTGCGTATCGACTAATGTGGATATTGTAATTTGACAAATCTCAAGATCAAAATATTCAAAACCAGTACATGGTCAAATCCGTGCATTGGTATCTTATGATAACTTCTCATGATTTTGATTTGAATTTCAACATTTTTTATTGGTTTCTTTCCAAACTTGTTGATGCGTCGACGTGCTGATATGCGTCGGATCGAACTTTTTTTAGGAATTCCACCGTCTCCCCTCGATTTCTTTCCTTTTTCCCTCCTCTCTTGCCTACCCTTTTCGTGTTCAAGGGAGTCAGCTCTCTCGTGCTTGCTTTTTGAGTGATCAACCACCGTCTTTCCCTCGTACAAGCAAAGCATTCTTTAGCGTACATTTGCGAAAAATCCATGGTCAACGATTTCAGCTCCATAGCATCGCCATGAAAAAAGGTAGTAGTCCGCCGTCGCAGATGCATTTATATATTCACACACCACGTTCAAATAATTAGATATAAGCTCGAAATAGTTTATATTCGCGTGCGTTAACTGGAGAAAAAAAGCACGAATTGTTTAGTCACAAAAGGCACAAGTATGACTAGTGAGACTGTGGCGCACGACAGAGACAGCTGGTCAACCAGTTTCAAGATAGAGAAAAAATTAAAATCGAATTATCACTTATAAATGTCGTAATTAGTCACTCTAAAAAATAAATAAAAAATTAAATTAAAGTGGCATGTCTGTTTATGCTTCGACGAGAACTTTTTACTTTCCTGCTAAAATTTAAACTGGCTATGTCTGAATGTGTTCCACATTTCAAGTTTTGGTGTTTCGAGAAACTGGACTTCCTATGCGGTTCTCCCAGTTTAGGCTTGTTGCTAAATTCCTTTTGAAATCAGCTCAGAATGAATATACAACGAATTCAAATGTGGTGGACTAGGTTTGGAATAACTTGGTGCTCAATTGGCACGTGCTTGAAATAGGTAGGGAAAAAGAAGAAGAGGAAAACCCAACCCGACCAACATTTTTCGGCTCGAAACAAAGTGCAATTTCGAAGCAGTTCGGTTCGGTTTGGATATCATGAAAACCCAAATTAAACCGTTGATACCTCTAACACTATCGCAAAGTTTGAGAGAGCTTTGTGCAATATCCCAAAAATTATATGAGAACTTACATGTGAAAGGTTTCAAGTGCAACGGCAAAGAAAAAGTTAAATTGCATTCATTGCAAGATTTAAATTAAATAAAAAGTAACAGGAAAAAAATCTTTATAAATAACTACAATTACCTCAAAAAAGCCTGCCGATTGCGCATAAGTTATTCTAGATTCAAACTACATGTGCATGCAAAAGGTCTTGATTTAATTGGTTCATAAAATTTATTGGGTGTTCCATGGATATCTATATAGTCGATTCTTTGCCTCGTAGTCTTGGATTACGGCAAAAGAAAAACCTTATGCAGATGCTCCCAATAATTCAAGATCCAATGATAACGAATCCACTTTGTTAACAAGAAAGAATCTCGGCGGATAATTTAAGATCAATATTGAAGGCTCTCTTAGAAATGGGGAAAATTATTTTTAAAAAAAATCCTAAACATATTACACATGTGTCAATTTAGTCTTAAACTTTTTAATTTAATTAATTTAGTTCTAAACCTATTGACATTTTGATAATTAAGTCTTTTCGGCCAATTTTGATAGGAAACCACTGACGTGGACGCCGGTCGTCCTACGTGGCATGACTGACATTGACAATTTTTATAAAAAGTTTGAATATTTTATTATTTCTTTAGATTTTTTATTTTTGATTCTTTTTCTTTGCTTGTTTTTTCTTTGTGGCCGGCGAGGTGGGTCTCGCTCACCTCTGGCAAGGGCATTCACAACCTCGTCGGCTATAGGTGAATCACCTATCTCAATTCCAGGTGTGAAACCACCCACTCGAATTTGTGGGGGGGGGGGGGGGG
>BCNH02000002.1:22011584-22048138 GCA_001662345.2 Metrosideros polymorpha var. glaberrima | reverse complement strand
GGGGGGGGTTGTGTGTATATTTTAATTTTTATATCAAAACCCTAATTACTAATTTGAGTACCACCCTCGCTCCTCACGCTCTCTCTCAACCCTAATTCCTCTCATGCACTCAACTCTCTCTCGCAGTTGCAGCTCACCCTCGACGCTCGCACTCACAGGTCGCAGCCTCGCTCGCTCACGAGTCATGACACTCATCGCTCCTCTTGCAGCCTCGGCCCTCGCTCACTCACTACGCTCGTCGCTCCCTCTCCTATAAGTTCAAAACCCTAATTGTCATTTATCCCTTGGTGGCAATCTCACAGATGGAGAACTTTGTAGCAGGACATCTCTCTGTTTTCATCCCTGAAAGGATGAATTGCGATTCTTTCAAATTCCTATGCTGCACGTTGGACTATGATGTGGCAGTAATTGCCAAAGTAGAAGCTCAAGATGGCCTCGTAGCGGCTACCTTTCTTCTCTAGCTTGTTCTGGATCAGGATGCATATGCTCGTAGTAATGCCCACTCTCTTTTGCCGTGCAATAGCCAATCCATGGACTCGCCAGGAAATCAAATCGGACCAATGGTCCAATTTTCAGGCGGGTCTAGAAATCAATAGACGGTTCTCGATTTCCAATCTGTGAAATTGATTCTTCTTGGGGGTTTCTGATTTTAGGGTGGGAACTTGCCCATCATGAAGTTGGTCACCCATAATAAAAATTATCCATGTTAGCGCCGATCGTATCACGTAGGATAACCAATGTTCACGTCAACGATTTCCACCCAAAATTAGCCGAAATTACTCAATTAATAAATTGTCAAAATGTTTATGACTGAATTGGCATAAATACAATAAATTTATGCTTTTTTTTTGCAATTTATCTTTTAGAAATGTTTTCTGCTATACTATTCTCATCCCGAAAAATTCTAAAAGCCATGGACGAAATAAGAAATAGAACTTGCGCGTCTTTTAAAATATTTAGACGTTCAATATCAAACAACATATTCATTTCAAAAACAAAATCAAACGAAAAATTCAAAGTACAGAGAGAACAATGACCTCAAAAAATCTATTGTGACTAAAAAAGAGGAAAATCAAATGGGCACAAGCGAAGCAATAAAGGATTCGACGTGACATCTCAGGAATATAAAGTAGGCCAATGGCATCTCGCAAATAACAAAATCCTTAAAATAGAGAATGACAAAAAAAAAATCCTTAAAATAAAAGGAAAAAGAGAAAAGAAAGAAAAATAAAATAAAATAAAAAGAGAGGGAATGCAAATGGGCCAATGGAATCATCTTGTTTCAGGTCAGGCGGTGCAAGCAACCTGTGGCGGCGATGATTCCGAGGAGGATCGGCGCAACAAAGACTGTAGGGATACTTTCGTAATTTTGGATTCTCCTGAAAATCCAAAGATCTGTTAGCCTCTTGCCAAAAGAGAGAAGACATTACAAAAGTGGGGAAAAGACCGAATCAACTTTAAAACGAGAATCACAAGAAAATACACAAATTTTTTGGAGTTGGCAAATATTTCGAGAATCATTATTTTTCATATCAGGCACGCTCACGCGAGCTTAGAAAAATCGAAATATGAACCAACGACATATGAATCCTGCGTACAGAATATCGGGGGTCCCGCTGCCTAGACAGTGGGCGGGGTTTCGCTCCTCAATGAGCGGACGGTGGCCCCGCTCGCTGATGAGTGGGCGAGGGCTCGGGGGCAGCGCCCCCGAAACAATATCGATTTTTTGTTTGTTGCGGAATCGAAGGAATTTAGATACATTTGGGCTTTGGATCCATTTTAAGTCTTATATATTGTACTCATATGATAAATCATTGAGGTATGCGGATTGTAGTTGTAAATCTAAATATCATAATTAAATAATTTTGCAAGACGTAGTCCTATTTTGAGGTGAATCTGAGTAAACTCGTGTATCTTTTTTTTTTTTATTCTCTGTGTTATCGTTCTGATTCGATTTAGAATATAGCCCATCGATATTTATAGTGGATTTTTCTTTATACTAAAAGAATGGTTGAACACTTTGTAATCGGCAAATAATGAAGTTTGATCGATTAGCTGAGTTTGGTCTGGAAAGATGGCTCGAGGCATGGAGGGAGTCGACAACTACGTGGCGTGGAGATCGATGACCATATGACATGGTCATCGCTAATTACATGATGTGGTTATCGTGAAAGGCGAAGGAGGATCGGCAAATTAGGGACTAGCTATCGTGAAACTTGGCTAAGTGTTGAGCACAAGAAACGAGTCAGGGATGTTGAATAGAGGCATCGGTGCTGAGTGACGATTGAGCGTCCTAGCGGATTTGGAATCCGTAATTGTTTATGGATCCTTATGGATTAGCACGTAAATAGCTCGCTTGGAATCTCCAAAAATGTGCACTCATAAGAGTAATAATTGCTTGTTTGTAGTCGTGTTCAATGGGCTATAAATAGATATTTGTTGTAAACAAGGATTTGCCTCATGTGCAAATTCCCAATGTTTTTAATCACTACTCTAGCTTGTCTTTTCATCTTCAACGCATATTTACCATTTTCAGTATTTTTATTTTCTAAAAATGCATATCTTCCTATTTTTGAAAACCAAGAAGTTTTCTATCCCAACGAGACCATCACAGATAAATCACCATTTTAGAGCTGTCGCGGACAATTTTTTCACTCGCGACCGACTTCATCGAGCAAAACTTGCGTATATAATTCACGCGACAAGCGAGAACAAAACCATTTGAAAGAATTCGAATTTACTAAAATGACCCCCAAAGTCGTTGGAGGCGACTTCGAAGCCCATCAACATCGCGAAGATATGGCTCTTCACGAAGTTTATCTCCGGCGGAATTAGAAAGAAATTTCGGCGCCATACAGAAAAACAGCTCAGCCACCATAGCCACGTAGCTGCCGCGTTCAATGACCATCCTGCCCCTGAACGTCTCTCCGTGGAGTTTCAGTCCAAAGCGGAGGCCCGGTCTGGTTTCAGACATCATCGGAAAGTCAGAGTCGATGCACTCTCGAGTGAAGTTGACTTGGAAGACAGAGAGGGGGAAAAACAGAGGGTTTGCTGAGGGTTGACTGTCTGTGCTTTGCTCGATCTAGATTGACTCGTGCACTTCGAAAAGCTTCAGCACCTTGCAGAAAACCATGCGGGGGAACAGATCTTGAAAGTTTGGTGGAATTTGGAATGAGTAGGTATAGAGGTAGAGGCAGAGTTCCATGTTTGGGTCCAATTTGGTGGGAGCGTGAGATGGAGCCGGAGGTTTGACCCGACGAGATAGTTCTTCGATTCAGATTCATTCCTGTTCGATTAACGATGCATGATTTTCGAACCCTCTTTTACCCTTATTTTTCCTCAATGAAAGAGTTGTCTTTGTCGCACGAAACCGCAAGCCTTTAAGGAATATATCGATTATACGGAGCTCAAATGAGTGGCAATTCGACATTCTCTTTCTTTCTTTTTTTCGTTGCAAGAAAATAGAAGAAAAATGAGAAAAGAACGATGTAGAAATAGATGCGATAATATTTGTATTTGAGCGCCCATCGTTAAATCTCGGGAAAATGACACGAATAATCCATGAATTTTGACTTAACAAGCAATGCGGTTTCCTAAAATTTTAACGTTGTCCCTGATTTCAAATTATTGGAAAGACAATATTGTCTCTGATCTCGAATTATTGGAAAGACAATATTGTCTTTGATCTCGAATTATTGGAAAGACAGTATTGATTATTTTCACATAGTTCAAAAACTACATTTAACATATATAAAAAATTCAAGAACCACACCGAACAAATTAAAAATTCAAGGATCGCATTGCATACTGGGACAAAATTCAAGAACCATTCATGTCATCATTCCTTAAATCTCTCGCATGCATCATCGCTAAGACGAAGGCTCTAAATTTAATCACACTAGCAAAACCTCTAATAAAGGATACACTTGAAAATATTGTGGTTTAGACTAATCATGGAAAATGATGATGTCCAATGGACAATATTGTCCATGCGTTCTAAAGTTTCCGTAACTTTTATCAGCGTCAAAGGAAAAAAAGAAAAGAA
Source organism: Metrosideros polymorpha var. glaberrima (assembly GCA_001662345.2). Taxonomy (NCBI): domain Eukaryota; kingdom Viridiplantae; phylum Streptophyta; class Magnoliopsida; order Myrtales; family Myrtaceae; genus Metrosideros; species Metrosideros polymorpha. The sequence goes on along the minus strand of BCNH02000002.1, from coordinate 22,044,093 downwards.
AAGAAAGGTACTATATTGTAATTTACGCAAAATCGGAGGCCAAACCCCAAGGCATTTCCCAAAAGGAAAAAAAAAGAAAAAAAAAGAAAAAAAAAAGAAAAAAAGAAAAAAAAACAGCTTAGCAACAGCAGAGTTTTTCCTTCTTCACGAGAAGCGGGAGAAAAAGGGTTTTTATGCGATTTCATTACCATTTTATTTTTCCTATTTTCGAAAATAATATTTATAGTGGTCACCTTCCTTCCTCCATCTCTCCGCCTCTCTCCCTGCAACAACGCTCAAAATTCCCTCGTCTTCTGCTCTCTCTCTCTCTCTCTCCCTCACCGCGTTGAATCTCCGGTGAGGATCCGAATCGAAGAATGGGGGACGAGAAGAAGCCGAAATCTGCCGGCGTGTGGCCCACCGTGAAGCCCTTCGTCAATGGAGGTGCCTCCGGTATGCTCGCCACCTGCGTCATCCAGCCCATCGACATGATCAAGGTAAGCGCACGGGAGTGCATCGTCGAGGGTTTCTTCCTTTCGCGCTCCGTTGTTGAGGTCTCGTGTTGTATCTGCCGGTTTCCGCTTGCGCGCTCTGGGTTTTTGGTTGGTCTGCTTCCGTGACCTATGGTGATTCTGCTCAGATTCGTTCTCTCTGGTCTATGCATTTTGGTTTGTAGTAGAACGGGATCAGTCCGTTGTTTCAGATCTATGGCTGAGCGCTCGGATTTGCTCATCTTTCTGGGTTCTGATTGTTGTCTGGTGCGTAGGTGAGAATCCAATTGGGTCAGGGATCAGCAGGTCAGGTGACAAAGACCATGCTTAAGGAAGAGGGCGTTGGTGCTTTTTACAAGGTATCTTGCTCTTCTGGTCTTGTTTAAGTCTGTATTTTTTCCTTCCTGCCTAGTCGATCTGGTAGTCAAAGCTGAAGTCTGTGACCGCAACTGTTGTTAGTAATCCAGAGACAGGCTCTGTTGCATTTTTCGCTAGAGCAGTGATTTGATTACCCGCTGGTTCTAATACCAGTCTGTTTGAGCAGGGACTTTCTGCTGGTTTGCTTAGACAAGCCACGTATACTACCGCACGGCTTGGATCATTCAGGTGAGTGTTTTGCGAGTGTTTTGTCATACAGTGTCACCGATGGAACGATTCACGCATTGTGCCTCTATGAGTCTTGCTTGTTGAACTTGTTGCTCAATTAGCTCAGCGCTACTTGCTCGTGTTTGATTTCCATCTTACAAACTTATGGCCTCCCAGTTCACTCTCTCTTATCTTCAGCCCATAACGATTACTTAATGATTCATTTCCCTTCTGCTAGGATTTTGACTGCTAAAGCTATTGAAGCTAACGATGGGAAGCCTTTACCTTTATACCAGAAGGCCTTGTGTGGGTTAACTGCTGGTGCTATTGGAGCTTGTTTTGGTAGTCCGGCAGATTTAGCTCTTATTCGTATGCAAGCCGATGCTACGTTGCCTGCGGCTCAACGGCGGCATTATACCAATGCCTTCCATGCTCTTTATCGCATTGTTGGTGATGAGGGGGTTTTGGCACTCTGGAAGGGAGCTGGCCCTACTGTTGTGAGAGCAATGGCTTTGAACATGGGAATGCTGGCGTCCTATGATCAGAGTGTTGAGCTTTTCAAGGACTCACTTGGTTTTGGTGAAGGTGCCACTATTCTGGGTAAGAAGATTATTTTGTGCCTGTTGTTATATGAAGTATATAACAAGAATGTTCTATCTTTATATTTGTTCTGAGTAGAAACTTATGGAATTTGAATGCCTCCAAATGTGACTCCATTGGAAGAATTTATTCATCTTGTTAGTTGCTTGGTTGTGAACACATATTAAAGTCTGTCCTTCCTCTGCACTATTTTGCTCTATTGTATTTTTTATCTGTGTTCTATTTAAAAGAGTGATGAACTGAATTTCTGCCCTTTAGTGTAATTATATGAGAATTTATGACTCATGCTAATTGATCTACTAATTTGGCCCTTTGGCAGCTCATGATTCTGAGTTTACCATTCAATGATGTGAGGGTGATAGGTCAATGTTCAACCCTGGTTCCCAACTCAAAGTAATGATCATGTTTATTAGCCGTATTAGCAATTTATGACAACCAGAGCATTTTGTTGAAGTAAATAGCTGCCAAGGAATGTGAAGTAATGTCCTAGCCCATAAAGTTTCTAGACTCTGATGGAACTGTCCTGTTTGAATTTGCCTTCAGATATCGTAAGTTCCTGTTAAGTTGGTGTTGAGTGACATCAAGTGAGCAAGAACCATGCTGTAACTTGCTGGGGAAAGAAATTTAATACCAAGTTTTCTACAATGGTCGTTTGCATTTTTAACAATTCATTTATGCCATAGATCATGTCTTGTGCTTGGAGACGCACTGCAAGCACCATAATATGATCACTTGAGATTGGTTGGTTTATTTTACACATGCATTGGCCTGGTAACCTGCTGTTGCTGCTTCACTTTTGCAGTTGGTATATTATGTATGCTGTAGCGCTGCTTAGTTGACTGAATATACTCAGCAAAGTCTTTTACTTTGTCTATCTGATGTACTGATGGGTTTGTAAAGCTTATGCAAGGATAATATGTTGTTCCACTAGAAGAATCAAGGAACAATTACACTGAGAAGCTGCATTAAGTTGCTCGAATATACAAAGGCTTGATGAGATAAACTTCAAAAGCACTAGGAGTATGCATGTCCTGCTGTGCAGCAATAAATTATGTCATTTTTGAAAAGGGATTCCCTGTTAGTTGAGGTCAGGCACTGTGAGGTTTGAGGTTTGGTGACACTTGATTTTGAAACACCATAGGAGCCCTATGGTAGATCCTCTTAAAATTTTTCTGCATCATTTGTGGTGGTGCTATTTTGTGATTGGTGACCCAGTTTAATCGGTAATATGTATCAAGATGCAATGCAGAGTTTTCTATGTATGTCCTGCTTTTGCTTCCAAAGAGGTATTTTTTATTTTAATTTCATTCTCCTCTTTACATGAAGACACCTGTAGCAGATACTAGAACCCACTAGGACTCACTTAGGAAGGCCCCTAATCCAACCACAAGCTTTCCAGTTTAGAAGTATTAGATAGATCTCCCCATATAATCTAATGTTCTCTCCTTGATGTGCTTCTTTCCTTGTTCCATGGAGGACCCTCAGAATAGGTTGTTAGGATAAATGGTACATGCTGAAGCCTCCTTCTAGTTTCAGGCATATGGTAAAAATATCATTTTAGCTCTTTCCTTAATGTCTTTCTTTTATACATTGACAAGTACAATTGTAGTTCCGCGTAACTGAGACATCTGAAGATTCATTCCAGAAGTGAGGCACGGGCTTTATTTGCTTCCAATCGTGCTCTCTAGGGAGGGTTTTTTTTTTTTTTGCGTGTGTAATTGGTAGTGAATATTAATTTCTTTGCCCTGCAAAATGCTAACGATTATTGTTGCATGGAAATTTTTCGTGGTTCAAGCAAGAAAGCAACCACGTCCGGGCTTTTAACGGATCATGTTCTCCAGTTACGTTAATGTCAGCTGGTTGATCTGATTCTGATGCTAATGTTTCATTTCCTTGCATACTTTTGCAGGGGCTAGTACTGTTTCCGGTTTCTTTGCCGCAGCTTGCAGTTTACCTTTTGATTACGTCAAAACCCAAATTCAGAAAATGCAACCTGATGCTGAGGGAAAGTATCCATACACTGGCTCCTTGGATTGTGCAATGAAGACCTTAAAAGCAGGAGGGCCGTTCAAATTTTACACTGGCTTCCCTGTGTATTGTGTTAGAATTGCACCTCATGTGATGGTATACTCTCTCTTCTCTCTCTCTCTCTCTCTCAACTACACATGGATGCTTGCCACTTGTAAATGTTCATCGGTGTCGATAACTAATCTTTTTTTGTTTATGTTTGCTTTTGCAGATGACTTGGATATTCCTCAACCAAATCCAGAAGTACGAGAAGTCCATTGGGTTATAAAATTTAAGCTGATGAGATTGTTTTCCAAGTTCACTATCATTAATAAGGATTTAAAATACATTTTTGCTGTGTCGAAGTCTTGGACGGGTTTGGCGATATCACACCCCCAAATGCAGAAATTTTCTTTTCTATGATGCAACTGAAGTAGGCTCTCTCTCAACATGTCATGATTTGTAGCAGTAATTCTTTTTGGGGTGTGATCATTTAGGACACTACAGTCTTCTTATTTTTGGGCGTTTTAAGGGAATTACTCGGCTGAAGAGCTTTTAGGGAAAGATTGCTCCAAGTGAAATAAGGTTTGTACTCAAAGGAGAACTGATTTTCTTTTTCAGAACCAACTCTCATTATTTGCTTTTCTGGATGAGTTTATCATCCACTGAAGTGATCAATTGAGGTTTCTTCACTCTTGTTGGGTACTATGTTGCTCTGTTATTCTGTTTTGGTTTGTCATAGTTTCACATTTCATTTGGTACTATGTTTATTACCAGTTCCTGTTAGGTCATTGATTCATTTAATTAAAATCCGGAACAGCTTAGGTTTAAACCGTGAGGCCTCATTCATACCTGTCTTCCAAGGTGTGAGTTCAGTGATGCAAACATCAGGGTGGTAGGAGAGTTGACAAGATTTGTCAAATTTATCAAGTAGAGAAGATAACATAAATCATAGCCAACTCCATCTTGGCTTACGTTTTGCATCTTCGGGTTTTTAAAGATCGATACATTCGTATCAGAGTATCAGAACCGATATTGCGCGAGTATAGTTATTTCTCTCTTGATACTACAGAAGGCAAAAGTGTGATACATTGAAGCTAAAACGAGGCATGTCAAATTCTGAATGTCTATTTGAAGATGTAAAGTACGTTAGAAAATGATGCAAAGGAGGAGATGTTGATTATACCTGTCATTTCCCCATCAATTATCATGTTGAAATCTATATGTATTCTTTAGAAGGGAAGATCTCGAAAAATAGTCTTATTGATTAGCATGCCTTCCACTTTCTTAAGAACAAAGTACGTTAAAAAAGAAAAGAAACTATATTCTGTTTCTGAAATCATAAGAACCCGTCTTCTTCTCAAGTCATGTTTGCTCGATCGTAATCGGAATTAAAGAAAAAGTACTTTTACACATTTTATTCGCTGAGAGCTATTGGTATTATTCGAATTTCAAATCATTATGAATACCCCACGAATTCGGTCACCTCATGTTTAACTTGGAGATTCCTCGACCTCGTCCAGAACAGCCGGTGTTTCCCATTTTCTAGGTTTAACGAATACATATGGACAGATCCCGAAACCCAAATGATTAGTTGAGTCCGTTGAGATTCGGCATCCGATGCAAGGGGTCATGGGTTCAAGTCTCGGCTAAGATAGACTTTCCCGAGGCCACCTCCGACAGCCTTAGCCCTTTCTACCCTCACGAATCGTATGTAAATGAGAGTGCGATTTGAGAAGTTGAACTGTAGAGACACATTCGGCGCAAAGCAGCGGACATTATTCATCTTACGTATGTAATGCAACCGAAAGGGCCCCCCCCCATGTGCGCCTTCCCCATCTTCTGGTCTAAGCCACATGCTGCTGCTCAGTTTCCCATCCCACATTTATTTTCTTTCTTCTTTTTTCATTCTCCTTTTAACAAGTAAAGTCACCTAAATCCCTTCAGCTCATCAAATAAGCTGAAAAAATCTCGAGAGTTGGGTAAGGATCCCGACCTTAAATTCGAGCGATGTACTGCTGAAAAAACAAGATACTTTGGATGGTTTCTTGGGCCAACAGTACCAAATGGTAAAGTTCTTCAAATTCGATTGTCTTATGGCATTCGAATTCGGGGTTCTTGGATGGAGCTTGATGATGAACCAGAGCAACAATGTCCCAACAGGAGGAGGGAGTTCGAATTCGTGAAGCCCGAGGAGTTTTTATTACTTCAAAAGAGGGGATATATTCATAGATAAAAGTCACAAACAGAGCCAGAACATATGAATGTGAATCAGAATAAAAAGGAAAAAACCCAGAAACATATCATCATCAACAGACCCAACGACAAACTCACTAATAAATTTCCTAACTTTATAATTAAATAAGGAAGAGGAACCAAACCAACCCCCCCACAATCTCTCTCTCTCTCTCTCTCTCTGCCCTCCAGTACTCTGCTAGTTCTCCCACCGCAAACTCATCAGCCAAGAGCTAAAGAGAGAGCGAGCGAAAGCAAGGGGAAATAAGCAAATCTCGCCGCCGACATTGCTCCTCCTCATCTCGCGATCTCAGAACAAGAAACCCAAGGCAAGAGCTGCCGCGGAGGCGAAGAAGGTGGGGACGAAGACGGAGGCGTCCGACGTCGGGCTCGGCGCCGGGGCTTCGGCGGCGGAGGCAGTTTGGGCGGCGGCGGCGAGAGCCGTGAGCACCACCATCAGGGTCACGAAGAGCTTCATCTTCATCGCCTCCATTCCTGCGCTTCTCGGAAGGGTCGAAAGATCTTCTTGCTGGCTTGAAACGGCGGTGAAGAGCGAGAGAGAGAGAGAGAGAGATACACAGAGGGCAATAAAAGCGTCAATGACAAGGGTCGTGGGTGATGAAGGATGGGTCATACGCTACATATTTATACACTGACACCGACACATCTGTCCCTCTCTCTCTCTCTCTTCGTTGTTCTTTCCATTTTAAAAAAAAAATGGAGAGAGATAGAGAGAGACGTTAGGGTTTTGACAGAGGGGAAGGGGGGGAGCAGAGTTGCCATACAGCTGTCTTCTGTTGCCTTTTGGGGTCCCCCCCCCATTGGCTGTCTGTCCTGTCCTCCTCCCAGCTCTCCTGTTTTCCCAATCACTACTTCTTTTTTACATTTTGCTGTTTCAGTTTTTTAACCCATCACCCAAGATTTCCATGCCCAAAAACATGAACCGTCGTCGAAATCTATTAGCTCAACCTTAATATATACTTCTCCTCCACACGCCATTGCTGTTTGGTATGGACAGCCAATGCTATAGGCGTAATCACTTTTTATATATGCCGCGAGCTGCTATCCCTCGTGCGTTTGATAATATGTGCTCTAAAATCATACCTTGAAAACATGTGGTAACTTGTTAAAGCCCGTTGTAAGTAGCCGACGGTCCTAAAGAACCGATAGTAAAAAGCTATTTTTGAAGAAAATGTGCAAGATACGTAAAATCAAATCTTTATCTGTCGTGAACTCGTGATAGTCGACTTGGTGTAGGTGTAACGTATGTCTGACAGTCTTGTTTTCGAAACTAAAATTGCTGCGACTTGGACAGAACCACCATATCAGATTCGAATCCCAGGGGAGTGGCTCCTTCCAAATTTTGCCGTTGCTTACCTTTCCTTTTCAGAAAAAGAGAGAAAAGAAAAGTGGGTCATGTCGTGGGGTTGAAGGTGCAAACATCAAGAACAGCTGAGGTTTCAAATTTGAAAAACTAGTCTCATACCAGCTCCTCAACCGTCGGTACTCTCAGCAGTTCTATACAGTACCATCTTCCCTGTACTGTGGTGGTGGGGGTGGATGTTGGATGAAATTAGCTTTGCTTGGGCCTGGGAGAAATTCGGACTCGAGAACTTAGATATCTACTCTGGCTTATGTACATTGTTCTATCTGTTTTTGTCATTTTCCTTCTAATTAATCAGACAGGAAAAAGAATGGGATTCTTTAATGGAGCCATTGAATAGAGGACAAGAGCCAAACTCTGTGCTGGCATGGAGTCAATTATAGGAAAAACATGGGCGACACATTTGAAACTCTCTGATCATGTGCAACCCACCCACCATCACAGTTTTTTTTTTTTTTTTTTCAGATGTCAATGATTTCATCCAACACAACACCGCCCGAGCATTATCAAAAATTTCACTAACATCCACATGATTAGTTTAGGCTTGAGCTGAGCCTATCTTCCATTATACAAATACCCTTTTAAAATGACTGATTAGCAAGTAACTACTTTGGAAAGATGTTCAATTCTCTGAGTTAAATACAGTAGAAGTGCCAAAAATTGTGTACGGAGATCACTTTAGTGCCAAAATTTTTTGCCGGCTAACTTAAGTAGCCAAAATCGGAGAAAAATGATCACTTCAGTACCAACCGCGAGAAATTCCTGCCAAAAAATTATATGGCATTTTTAATTAATATAATGACAAGTCATTTTTTCTTTTCTTTTTTCATTTCTACTTCTTTAAAAATAAGCTCAAAAATTAAAAAAAGAAAAGAAAATGAATGATTTGAACAATAGCGAGCCGACCAACAAAGGTGGGGGATAGTCGGCAGTAGGGGTGTGCACAACCGGACCGGGTTGGCTCGGAACTCGGATCGGCCCACTCGAAAAATCGGGCAAGGAACCGGTTCCTGAACTAACTGGTCTGGGAATAGGGTCCAGATTTCGGGGACTGGTTTGAACCGGTCCGAGTTCCGGTTCTAGGTGGAGGCCCATTCGGACTGGTTTTATAGAACCGGTTTTAGGGATTTAAAGAAAATGTTTTAAAATTCTTTCTCCATATCTTTTATTTTTGCTAAGCACAGGATGTAAAAAAGCAACTTTGCAACTGCAAGTTGATTATTTTTAGCGACACTAGCCAAAAGACTCTAGAAATAAGGTTCCATGGAGTATATTGACTGAAGCTACAAAATATGGACAACATGATAAGGTTCTATAAACTAAAACTTCTTTTCCTTTTGTTTGTCATCCACGTTCGTTGTTTCAACCACACCACTATGATTGACCTAACCTTTAGCAAAAGCTCCAGTACTAATGAAAAAGACAAGTTGCGAAAGTTGAAAAAAAAAGTGATGAATTTTGCAAGTTTCTGCAGAACGAAGTGATGATTTTTGCTTAAATTTTATTTACAAGTTGCGAAAGTTGAAAAAAAAAAGTGAAACACGGTTGACCCTGTTTACCTTGTTCCCGGACTGAAAAAATAGGGTTTGTTCCAAAATAGGTTCCAGAAAAACAGGGTTGGTTTCTGTGCCCAAAAAATGAGAACCGGTTATAACAAGGCCGGTTTCAGGATCTAGGCCTAGGATCGGCTCGCCCAATTTTTGCTCACCCCTAGTCGGCAGGGGGCATTGAGTGACTAGCGACCCTCACCAACCGCAAGCGATCGGCTAGGCCTAGGTGAGGGCAAATTTGGGTGAGGGCGCAGGCCCTCGCCTGCGGTCAGTTGGGGTCATTAGCCACTCGGCAACCCTCGTTGGCCATCCCCCACCCTTGCCGGCGATGGTGGAGTGGCGGCGGCGAGGGCTTGCACAGCCCTTGCCCCTGTTCAAGAGCATTCATATTTTCTTTTATTTTCTTTTTTAGCTTATTTTCAAATTAAATATTTTTTTTAAAATTTAGTTTTTGAATTGTTATTTTTTTATTGCATATTGGACCTCCGACGAGTTATGTAGGCTTAAATTATTAATGAAAAAATGACACGTAAGATTTTCGGCCAAACTCGCCGGAGTTGGCACTTAATTGTCCATTTTTTTAAAAAGTTGGTCGAAAAAAAGTTTTGGTATTAAAGTGAGAGTCATACACAACTTTTGGTATTTCTGCTGTACTTAACTCTCAATTCTCTAGTAATCGGACTTTTCTTGTGATATATCCCTTCGAAACTTCGAATCATTATCTATTTCCCAGAGGTCAAATATACTCTTAAACTCGTTAATGCGATCCATCAAAATGAAAAATTTGTGTGCGATCTATAAAATGAGCATTGTCTAGTCTACATTTCCTCGGCGATAACCATGCTTTTGGAGATAGTCTTCCGTGCAACGCGGACGCATCTGACCAAAATCAATTGAGCGAGTCACCTAGTGTTTGCGTTACACAAATCAGATGTCTTTATCCTGGCAAGTGGCAATGACAGTAGTGTATCCAGTAAGCCAGCACTTAAGCTCAAATCAGCAATTATCTTCTTAAGTGAAAAATGGAAAGCCTTGCTCACACCTGAATGTGCGGGCATTTCGGCAGGAGTAGAGAGAGAGAGAGAGAGGCAGACTTGACTTACCTTGAATCGTGCAATGAATCGGGGCATAAGTGAAGGCTTGTCCATTTTAATAAGCTTTTCCTGTTTTTCCTTTTGTTAAAATGATGGAAATGGGAAGCCTCGACTCGATGACTTAGAAAGATAAACTAGAGGAAATGAGCAGAATATTCCAATCATGATGTCTGTCAGAGCCATAAATGTCGGGCTGTGAAAAGATCAAACACCAGTGGCCTCTGTGGGCTCATCCCAAGAACCTAAGTTTGCAGTCGGTCTTGTAGGTATGGATTGGCCACAAGAACAAGAACCAGAACAAGAACCTAAGCATTTTGTGCAATCGGGTTAGAGATGGAGAGGTCCATGATGTGCGACACCACCCCCATCACTTTAGTAAAAGAGATTTCTCTAGCGTCGCATCACTTTAGCTGTAGTTCTAATGGTAAGCAAAAGCTACTGGACCGGCAGCCCCCTCCGATTCTGTCCGAGTAATGGGTTATGATTGATGAGCATCTGAGACTCGGTGATCGGGGGAAATTGCAGACTTTCTGGTTGAGCAAATCTTGATCTTGAAAGTTGGAACCATACACATGGTTTCACCTTAAGGGTATTGAGCTTCTAATCTTCTGCGCTAGTTTCTTTGAACTACTTTCTTCCCCTGGAAGCCATCATCACTGCATCGTTTCCTTTTTCTTTCGTTCCTATTTGGTTATTGCATTTCTTTCGGCTATTTATGGCGAGACAGATGTCATCAAGTCGCCCATGCAGATCACTTAGCGTCTTTCGGTAGAGTACATTTCGATATAAATGATCGAACGGACTTCAGTAAGGTCTTCCTGAGGATAATGTTGAGTTCATGTGCATTTGAATGCAATGGCAGCGAGCGAGCGAGCGAAGGGTTAGTGGGGACTGTTGAAGGACGTATGCAAAAGCATGAGAGAGAGAGAGAGAGAGAGAGAGAGAGAGAGAGTTTCTGACCTTCACTCACATGCAAATTTTTCTTCCTTAGCCCACATGATTTTTAGTGGTACTGCATTTCATTTTTGGGAGCCCATACCAGACCAATCTTTTTCTTGACTAAAGCGATTTGTGAGGAGAGGATAGCAATAGCTCTTCACGAGGATGATATCTAATTCTGCACCAACACTTTATATTACAGTTGCAGGGGTAAAAGACTGAAAACAGAAGGCCAGCCCATACAGCAACAAGCCACTCAATAATAATGACTCAAACGAAGAGACACAGTATACACAGATTAAAGAGAGATGATCAGTGGCCTGTTTTTTTTTTTTTTTCAGGCTTTTGACATACTTGGTCAGCTCTACAACCACTTATTCTAAACTCTGAGACACAGTCAAAAACTTCCCACTGCACAAAAAGGTCACTTAGTTACTAGCCTGACCACAGATTTGAAGGGCAGATGGCATGGAGGGGATGCATTTTATATTTTATACCATGGACTATGGAGAGAGAGAGAGGATATAGATCATGCGCATTTTGGGTTTCTACCAGGGCCTCCATAGTAAAAGTAATGGCCCCAATCCGCGTTACTTCCTGTTTGGACATCGTAGCAACCGGATCGCTCCGTGTAGGTGCCAACCTCTTTCGGGGCCCTGAGATTGTTGGAGCCGTCGACGATCTGAAGGTTCCTGAAGTAACTCGCCTTCCCGAACCCTTCTTCAGAGAAATGGCCGCTTCCCATCTGGGTCGATGTGTGTTCACCACTAGGTTCCGTGTTCACTACCTCGCCTCCCCACTCAATCATGGACGCACTGTCTCCCAAGTATGAGAACAGGAATGAGGGCCAGTAGCCCAGGACGTAGTCGTCCCCAAATTGCATCCACCAGTGCCCTTCATTCGGATCCTTGAAGAAATTCACCAAGCAAAAGGATTTTATTATTAATGCATTCAACGAACTTGTCTGGAGCATAGAATGGAGCAAATGACTCTTCATCAATGACATGAAAAAATAGAACCACTGAATTCTTGATGTCTTTTTGCTACCATGAAGAGCTAGTCAGAGCTTTCAATCCCTAGATGGCTTATGCCCTTGTGTGACAGCATTAAATCCAGCAAAAGCCAAATCTGATGAGTAAGAACAAATGCTAGTCGAAACAAAATGTATGCCTCTGGTACCCTTTCCAAGATAACAAGGCCCTATTGTTAGTGAGGATGCATACTAATGTACTTATTTCCTTTTTTTAATATATGCACCAGACAGCATTGGCTCCCGTACGCATGTTTTACTATAATCTCGATTTTTCATGTTTTAATTTGACAATCTTCTCAAAAAGAGTGTCAAAGTGTGGCGGTGCTTTGGCATTTACCTTCCAGACAATGAAGGTAGCTACATCTTTCAACCCCTAGATATCTTCTTGAACAGATCAATACAAAATTAAGTCTTGCAAGAAAACCAAAACAAACAGCGTGAAAAATTTGCTAATCCAAACAACACAGATGTTTCTGATATGTGTCCTGAATTGCCTTGGCCCTATTATGGCTTCAAGGACTGCCAAGTCTGCATAGCAACGCACTGTTTGCCATATTGTTAAATAAACAAGAGAAGTTCAATGGTGCTCGCATGGATGGATTGGGACAAAAACCGCCATTTCGCTGTGTTTCAATGTAAAATCCTTAAAAGAGCGCATTAGCGCGTTGGTCGGCATGTTCACCTAAATCAAAGTGTGGGATGCATTGGTATTTTACCTTCCAGACAAGTATACTGATATCGTACTGCGAATTACGATAAGCGGAGACTGGCGATATGCTAGCCCCCATTGCTATCTCGTTGTTGATTTGAATGAATCCCGAACACAGGAGGTTGTAACAACCAGTTGCTTGATATGCATCACTCTGCCAATTTTGAAAAGAGAATGAGTTCTTAATAAAAACGAATCACTGCGACTTTGGAATGCAAAATTTAATGATACAAACTTACAGTCCAGTAAGAAAAGAGTCGTGTGTTATTATCGCCATAAAGTTCTGGACTGACCTGCATGGACCAAACAATCGTTAAATATAAAAGGCATGTGCATGTGGAAAATAAATCATCAGCCTCCATTTCCCTGAGAACCCCATGTCCAATCTACATCACCTGCCAGCCAGCTTCAATGCTGTTGAGGTCTTCGCCGAAAGTGCCTCCCAAAATCCACAACTGAGACAAGCTAAACTCGTTGGGTTGCTGTATCTTCGGTTCCCACACGTTTATGGTTGCTTTGGTTCCATAATACTTGCCTCCATCGACATAAGCTATTGCATGCTGATCACTCCCAAGATCAAGAACCAACATTACATTAAAGAACACGAACTAAAGAAAACAAAAACAACCCTTAAAACAAAGCAAAGAAGTTGGAGGAAAAGGGCTAATCATTATGTTCACCCGATGACCTCCTTGGTTGATAAGATCAGGATCAGCAGACTTAGGCTGAGGTATGGTTCTTTGCTTCTTTCTTCCGTATCTTCTGACTGAGCTTGTTCTGAGAACATCATCCTTCTTTGTTCTCCTAATGGGTATGGTGTTCTCTGGGCATTCACCACTCAAGTGCCAGAGCTGAGTCACTGGGTTTCTCCTTCCTTTGCCTTCCGTGGACACCTTGTTCTCATCAAACAGCCCTTCTGGGTGATACTTAGGTCTCATCTGATCACCAAATAACCCCATTTTTTGTTTCAAATTACATCAAAAACTGATGACGAGAAATTCTTTAAAAAGAAAGAAAGAAAGTAAGATGAACAGGAAACATTTGCACCTGAATTTTGTGATCTTTCAGGAAAGGGTGATCAAATGCTGGCTGGTGGGAGATATGGACGCAGTCTATTACGTCCCCATCTGGGCTCTGTTAATACCCCAAACATTAGAAAAGCTAAGAGAAATTCAGACTATCAACAACTTGAAAAAAGAAAAGTCCTCCACACAGTTTCCTTTAGTTCCTCCAAGAAAATTAAACAGTCAATACAGCTTCCATCTGAAGAGCAAAACAGCATTTAAAGAAACTGAGAAATTATCTGAGAAAAGAGATAAATAGAGGAACGAAACACTGAGAGGATTGCCGCAGCTGGAAAGTCAAGAATCAAAATGCCACTTCAAAGTGAGGAGTTTCAAATTCAAAACTCAAAAAAGTGAGTAATCAAAAAGCCCATTTCCTTTCGATCAGCACGGTAGCTGAGCTTTTCTCCTTTTCTTCTCTCATCCCCCAAAAGCAAGCGCATGCCTCACAAGCTTCCTCCATGGGGAAAGTTATACAAGAAAAGAAAGAGGGAGTATAAAAAAGGCTAGCGAAAAGAGAGACCTTAATGCTTTTGAGGGCGGGTTTGTTCAAACCCCTCAAGTGCTTCTGAACTTGGAGCTTCTGCTCTGAGCTCGAGCTGGAAGAAGAAGCGCAAACTACGGAGACGACTACGAAGCCCCAAAGGGCATAGAAGATCACGGCCAAAGGTCTAGCCTTTCTTCGTCGGAGAGAGCACAAGCCACCCCCACTTCCCATGGTTCGAGCGGAGGAGTCAAGCCAAAGTCCAGAGAGATTTGAGCAAGACCCTTTAAGCAGGAGAGGAGATAGGTGACGCAGAAGACGGAGGTGGAACTTTGAAGACAGTATTGCGGTTGCGCTGCGAGACCAGCTTCGTCATCGTCGCCCCTTAAAAAGAGCCAAATTTTCAGTGGGATTGGGAAGTTCCTGCCTCTCTCTCTCTCTTTCTCTCTGCTCCCACAAAAATCCAACGTAACCGACTGCTCTCACTCCCTCCCCCCCTCTCTCTCTCTCGTGCGAGTTTCCTGGTCGTGCGTTTTGTTTTACGTTTGAGGGGAAAAGAATTCACCTTCGCACGACTGTGTTCTTTAACCCCGTTATTTTGAATTAGACTTTCCAAGAGAAACATAGAAGGTAAAAGAAAGTTTTTCGTTTTCAATATGTAGACTCTTTCTTGCTATACATAATCAACGCGTTAGAAATCAATATGCTTCTTAGCTAAATATAATTAACAAAAAACTTTAGAACACTCGTTAAAAATGTTTTGCTAACGAGTGCTTTCAGAGCATTTTTAATATACCATATATCGTTCTGATAGTACTTAGAAAAGACTTAAATGCGATTTATGTATCTTTCTTTTTACGAATCTTAGAATTAAACAAACCATTTTGCTTCGAAAAACATTGGATCGCTTCGTGGGATGGTCCGAGTTCTTTTCTTGTGCGTATGGAAAAATGGATCTAGCATGGTCATTGGATAGTGTTTCAACCTAGGAAGATCCCTTTGATGTCTTGGCAAAACTAAAAAGAACAAGGGAAATTGCCAAACAACCAAGCATGGACCACGGAGGAACCATCGGGCTTAAGGAGACATGTTCGTCATATGATGGGAGCGTAACCATATCCTTCAAACCCGCACACCCTCTTTTTGTCGTTTCAACAACTTTGTCCATCTCTTTCCGATAATCTCTCTAATATCGCGTCTACTCGCGTAAACAGTATCACGCCCAGCCAACTAGAAGGGCAAATTCTTATATGGGGCCGAGCGCATGTGAACCATATCTACCGTATTGGATCAATACGATCGACGGTTATGAACACTTTGATTTGAAATAATGAAACAAATGATCCTTGCATGTCCCATTATCCAATATGATCTATGAATTTTGAATTTGTTCAATTTGGTCTCTGAAATTTCAACTTAATCTCTGAACTATATGAAAATGTTCAATATTTTCCTTCAATTAATTCAAGTTAAGGGGCAAGATTGAATATTTTCATATAGTTTAAGGACTAAGTTGAAATTTCGAGGACCAAATTGAACAAATTGAAAGTTTATGGGTCACATTGCACATTAGGCTATAATTTAGGGATCACATTGAATAAATTAAAAGTTTTGGGAAAATTTTCAATTTAGGGCCTGAAGTGCCTTCATTTTTTCAAATAAGGACCTGAAGTTGACTTTGTTTCAATTAAGGGTCTGAGGTGCCATTATTGTTTCAAAGAAGGGCCTGAAGTTGCTCAATTGTCTCAAATAAGGGTTTGGCCGACCGGTGATAATTCCTGTCACCGGAGAAAGGTAGGGCAAAAGTTGATTTTTTTACTTCTGCTCCACAAGTAGATTTCTAGAGAAGAAATGCGTTTGATAAAACAGGAGAAAATTTTTGCCTTTGAAGGAAAAATAATGATATTTTAATATTTTAAATAATATTTTTAGAATTTTTTAATTAATTTTAATTTTTTCCCTTCCTTCTTGCTTTATGCACAACAAGAAGTGTAACTGGCGAACTGCTAGCGAGGGTTATGGCCCTCGCCCAAGCGTGTGAGGCTACGGGTGAAGGCAGCCTCGCCCGCAACCGATGAATTGTGGGCGAGGCTGGTCTCACGACCCATTGCGAGTTCGACAACCCATCGTGAGCCTCGCTATGGCCTCACCAGCTGCGGGTGAGGCCGCCTTCACCTGCGTTTGGCGAGGCTAATGCGAGATTGTCTCGACTAGACCTGGATGAGGGTTGCAACCCTCGCCAGTCACACTTCTAAGCAAGAAGGAAAAAATAAAAATAATTAAAAATTTTTAAAAATTATTATTTTGGCCGGCTAGCCAAATTGATTGAATTGACACAAATACAAAATATTTAGGACTCAATTGACAAAAAAAAGTGCCCAAAAATAGGAAGTACTTCTTCTTCTTCTTTTGGGTAAAATCAACTTCTAGAGTAAAAAAGAAGAAGTTATTTTAGTAAACGCAGTTCTGCTCCATAAGTGAAAAGTGCTCCAAAAGTAGAAAACTGAAATTGCATTAACAAACGGATTTTCGCTCCAGAAGTATTACCATGCACACCCCTAGTGACAATGTTGTATGTGTTTGTAAGGAAAATTAATTACAAGTTTTCACTATTTTATGTTTGGTAGGCCATAAGAGGTTATATTTAGTTGTTAATAGTTAAAGTGAAGATATTATTGCATGTCGTTTTTTAGAAAAAATGAAATTGAAAAAGGAATGAAAGAAAAACAGGGTAGACCCTATTTCTCCTGGAACTGGATAAAAAAAAAGGGTAGGTTCCAAAATAGATTCCAGGCCAAATGGGTAGGTTCCAGGTTCTAAAAACTGGAACCAGTTATAACAAGATAAATTTCAAATTCCAAGTCTAGAACTTATCCATCCTGAAATCAATCACCCCTAATGTGCGGTACCGCATGCGAAACAAGCACTTAATCGCTTAGCCATCAAACATTCACGGATCGTTTCTTTTCCATTCTCAAAAGTTTGTCATCTCATCACAGCCCATCGAACGTCCATGCGCATTATCCTAAACAACTTTTCACCCGTGATCCGGGTGCGCTCCAACAGCAAGCCTCGTTGGCAATGGCTGCCCCCGAAAATGTTCGGATCCTGGGGTGATTTAATCATTGAAGCGTCGATTTCATAGCCTTGATAAATGATTCTCCACTTAGTGGGGGATCTCCCTTCCCCTAAACATGATTGCTCACTTTCTACCGAGTTTCCTCTTTTCTTTCGCTGAAGGAATCCGAGGTTTTTACGAAACCCATCCCTGAAAAATGTCAAACTTTTTGAACTTCTTGGAGCACTTGGCACTGGCAGGACATCGATCCCACCCATCAGCTTCTCCTCTCGTGTTACTACCCAAACGAAGATTTCTCCGTCGTCAGCCCCTGTTGCAATATTCTTTCGTGATGTCAGAGGGCTTCGATATTTTCCAATTATTGTTGCATGTGGTTCTGCAGGTGCAGGGTCAAAAGGGTTTTGAAGATAGCCCAAGACCGTGGTCAATGGTCATCGTTTTCTGTTCAGTCGAGCCAGGGGTTCTCGTCTACCCAATGAAACGAAAGCTACGCAGTACCCTCTGCTGCCTTCATAGGAAAACACTCCGATGGATCCGGACCAGTTGACTTAGTTACACGACTGACTGTCGACTGTCGTGGGACTGGGATCCACAAGTAAAGTTCGCGTAAGACCCGCAAAATCAATGACTGTTGTCCGACCTCGCCACTCGGATTCAAGGAAAGAATTCCTATTTTTGTTTTTGGAACCCCTTTAATCTACCGGTCCAAAGTCTTTCTAGGAAGGTTAGTTTCTTTGCGCCTCAATGCTGTTTCGAAGTGACCTTTGACTTCCGATTTCTATCTTTTAACTGTCGCCATTTGACTTCTACTCGACTTTGAAATGTTTAGACCCTTCAACGAATATACAAATGCAGACAGAGAAAGCAAATACGCCATAAGTTCTGATAATTTGAAATATCGTACTTTTAGTTTTCAATTTTTATGAAAAATCTGCGAACAAACAGAACCTTAATAGTCCGGCAACTAGAATTTTCTCGACTGAACATTAGGGTTCAAGTTATTTGCTTTCGCTATAAACTCGTACGTACCCCAAACAGAATAATCACTCCCAATCTCCTGTATCCATACATTTATCTGGTGTGGAGATACTCATGCTACTTTCAGCTTTTGCTTGAGTTTTCTGGCAATCATTCAGGTAGAAATTGCATGCACGGTATAATAGTCTCAGGCTTTCCTGCAGAGCCGTCCTTAATTAAGCTACTTAGGCGTGGTGTCAACGTTTTTCAATTATGTACTTTCTGATTAAGATGACTAGGTGAAGCTGCTGCATTTCAAGTCTGATTGTCACGATTCTGAATATTTGTCACGTTAAAGAAGGAGGAGGCGATCATGGGGAAAACGAAAGGTGAGGGAAAAAGGGCTAAATTATTGGGTGCCCCAGCCATGTGGAGGATGTGCAGGAGGGACAAATCAGAATTAATTGTGGCTGTAGAAAGTGGGACTGTTGCTTTATATAATTGGTACGACAGATCGGGTCCTTTGCAAATGGTTTGTGCACATAAATAGTGGAACATGTGAACATGCTATGCTTCGGCAGTTAGCTATGTAGATGTGTCTGTCACGGGACCTCATTCCTGTTAATTTCATTGGTAAGGTCCCGACTTATGTAGGGGAGGACGGAGATGACTCGAAAAACCGGATGTTTTCCGGCCACGTGGCTGCGCTGCGATGGAGATGCAATCAACGTCGCAATCAACGTCGCGAACGTGGCCTAATTAGGACGAAAAGACGAAGGAAGCTTCCTTCATTCTCGTAGGGAAATGCTATCATTGGAGTTTTGCAATGCTGGTAATTCTGCAGAGCGAATGAGAGACGCACGGGTCTCCCCTGTTCCTTCGCAATGGATTCCTTTCGGGGATGGCCTCATTGTGCCCGAAATAGACCCAGAAGGTCCCTCGCCGGGGTACGGTTTTTCTCGAACCTGTGAAGATCTCGGTCGCAGGAACATTTGATGTACCAACAAAGAAATGAATGAACGAAAGATGGGATGCTACCTGGCAACTTATGAATTGACTGATCCTCTGCGATCCAACCCAAGCCCCATTCTCGAAAGTGAAGTGAAAAAGGTGATTTAGGCGGTCCATCTCAATGTCCACTATCAAACCAAAAAACTACTCCCACTAGTCCTAGCACCACCTTTTTCCCTCTCCAATCTCCACCTAAATTTTTTAACAAAAGATTCAGGCATGCTCACTCACGGTCTATTCGATTTATGAATCATGCCATACAACTCCAGGACCCAGACGGAAAAAAGAAGAAAAAGGTACCTGCAGGGACCTACACTGGTTTCCTAGTCCATCCTTACCACTTCATGAATAGACTATAATCATACAAAAGAAGCACCCTTAATTGATTAGATACATTTCCGAAAGATAAAATGGTCAGAAAGGGTCACCTGCGCACGCTCGTAGGCATGGTGGCAAGCTGAGAAACTCCAGGTTGAGCAACAGCGCCAGCGGTCCTTCAAACTTCAATCAGAACACCTATACAACGGGCACATTGGAGAACCAACACTAAGTCCAGCCCGGATTTTCAATTCGTAGATCTACCTGAATCAATCTGGAGTGGACTCATCAGCTCAGAAAACAGAATTCTATCTTGTCTTTATCGGACACAACCATATCTACTCACAATTAAGCTTCCTAAGTCTTGAGGCTTCTCTGTACTATGAAAGACTTAAGGAAGAGAAAAAAGGCACGAAGTTGATATCACTCTTCCCTGCAATTGTAACTGAGTCACCTTCAAAATCTCCCAACCTAAGCTAATATTTTACAGAGAAACATAATCAAATACTCAACAATACAAATGCAGAGTGCCCTATAGTATAAATGTCGCAGATTGAACAGTAATAAGAAGCCTGGAAAAGTTTGTCATTTTGCCACAGTTTGACATACTTGAGGGATACAACATTTTGCAGCATCATTCCTAGCAAATACAAGCAACACCCGGAAGCTTCAACTTTTATGGCAATAATAAAGGAAGAAAGAAACTCAACACTTAGGTTTTAAAGAAAAGGAGAAAACCATATTTCTTATGACGAGGAAACCCACCTTAGGTAGGTAAGACGTGAGCCAAACCTGGGTGGATGACCTGAAAAGGGATTGTTTGCACTTGGTGGTGCAAGAGGTTGAACCTGTGCCATGCACTAGATGCACACACCTGTGCCATGCACTTGAAAGTTTGGTTACTACAAAACCACTCAATTATTCGACGAACCCTACCAATGAAAGAACTTTACTTTGGCATCAACAAAAACCTAATTCACCCTTAGTCCTCAGAAACACCAGATAAAGATTAGGCAGCTCGCTGTGCCTTTACATCAAACTCTAAATATGGAGTCCTTGTTTGCAACACAAACTGGTGTTCTGCAAAAATAACCAGAAGTTTCTGAAAAAAATGTCATCCTTGCATCTTCTTTCCTTAAATTTTGTCTTCCTGGTGGAACATTTAAGCTTGCGAGCTGGAAATTTAGGCTTGCCGCAACCAGTCCTCTTCCATAGACAACAGTCCTAGAAAACCTTAATTTGTACCGAGATCTCTGCTCTTGTGATGTTTTGAACAGAACTAGGTTCATCCCCTTGACAAGGGATCTTGTCCACATACCACAAGGAACCTTAAATGCATCTAAATGAACCTACATTTCTGGTCTTTTGGCATCCTAAGCCATATTCGAACAAGAGCCTCACCACATAAATGGGATCTAAAATAATTTCACAGGCTATATAATTTCCCCAATTTCCTAAGAAGTTTCTTCAACTTTACTTTCAACAACTGAAAAAACAAAAAGACTAATGATTGAGAAGTTGGTCTCATGACTACATAATAGGATCATGCAATAGGAGCCTCAAGCTAGGCATAAGCATCTATCCAATAAGACAATCTCACTCGACAGCCCATGCAACTAAGAGAAGCAACCTCCTCAGTTCTCTGCTCCTATACGAGCAAATGGGTAATGCTGTAATAAGCAACTGAAAGCAGGATGCAGCCATTGATAAGACAACAGGAGAAGGATGGTTTTGCATCGCAGAGCGCACCAAAAAGAACACTGCAGTCACAAAAGTTCACGCCTTACCAAGGAATGCAACATTTTAGCTTTTTAATACCTCCAAATGATCATGATACCCTAAAATTACCAATGAGGAGTCTTATCTGACATGTCCAATTTGAGTCTACCCTGAATTCTCACTTATCATGGTCTTTGTTCTAGATGTACATAGCGACATGTACAAGAACATTACCCAATTTCAAGTACGAGTTTTGAGCTTCCAATTCAGTCCAGGACACACCACAAAAAGACTCCAGTGATCATGTTTGCATATGGCAATAGCAATCCCACCCCATATATATCACAGTTCATACAGCCACAGAACAATGTGACCAGCCTAACTACTTCAATTCACCAATCTAGACAGGCAATTATCAGCAAAATCAATACTGAAAAACTAAACTCGAAATATTCACCTCCAATTCCAAATTAGCCGAACCCCATTCACTCTAGTCGCGCACCAAGATAAACAGAAATCACAGACGACATCCGTTAATAAAACACAATAAATACAATAAATCTCCACCGGAGCCCCCCAAAAAAACCAACTTTACAAAAAGAAGGAAAAAGAAAACGCAGAAACTATCTGTATAACCAAAAAAGAGACACAAAACCAAACCAACCCAGAAACGTGGGTTGGACGGTGAGGAAGTTACTGTACAGGAAATCCACCCGAATCCATCAATCGGAATGCGAGTCGTAGCGGTAGTCATCGTAACCGACGGCGGTTTCGCTGCTGTCGTCGTCGGAGTCATCGGAGACGTAAGAGTAAGAGTAGGAGTCGGGTAGGGGCACGCAGAGGAAGGTCCAGATGAAGAGCGCGAGACGACCCAATTGATGGAGAGGGAAGCAGCAGACGAGATCCAGCAGCTGTGGGCTGCTCACCCGCTCTGCGATCGGAATGCAGACCGCGCTTTGCCACAGGTGGGCGGATTCGTGGGCGACTCTCAGTATCATCACGCCGTTGAACACCATTTCTCGCGTCTTTTCTTCTCTTTTTCTGCCTGGGATTCTGTTGTCAGTATCGTCGAATCTGTCCGTGAAATGGTGGGACTGTGTCTGAAATTCCCGATGAATCTTCGTGGTCGGATTGGATTGAATTGGACCGTGCCTCTCTCTCTCTCTCTCTCTCTCATGGGTCCTTCTCCAGAAAGTCAATTTTGGGCTGGCTTGTCTGTATTGGGTTCCTTGGGAAGTGTCGATTTTTCTTGGGGTGTTTTTTTCACATTTTCTTTTTTGTAATTTCATATGGTAGTAAAAATAATTTGGATTATCAATTCTAATAAGTTTAGTATAACACTAACGATAGAGAATCATGAGCTAATTTACAAAACACTGTTCCAGAATTTTAATTTTACTGATAAATAGTCACGACAACAATCATATGTATTATCTATTAAAAATCGCAGCTACGTTATAGATTATGCATATTGCTATAGTTTCTAGATAAATAACAACAATCGTTTTAATGTATAATTATTCAATTCTTTTTAATAATTCATATCCATAATTAGTCTTATCACTTTCTTTTTTCCTAAATGATTTTCTCGCTCCCGTGTTATTTTATAACTATATGTTCTAATATAGTTTTCATTTTATTTTATTTTTTCACTATATGATTACATATGATTTTTTTGTTATGTTTCATCATTTTCCAACCTAGCCCAAGTGTCTGCATCAAAAGAGCTTCTGAAGGTGTGATGTTCAGCAAGAAGTACCTTAGGAAAAGAGTAATCCGGAAATATTTGATTTAGTAACCCACATATTAATCAGATCTTGCTTATTAACCCATCTATATGTGGTTTTGTAGTAACCAAACTTTCGAGGAACTGAAATTCAATTCTGTTTTCGATCTATAATCACGCATCAAGCACAAAAATGGCAAGACAATGTCCTTGATTTTGATTATTCCTTCAAGTAGTTTCTTTTGATTATGTGTAAGTGCCTGTTAATAACTTCATGGACAACATGTTGTTGAAGTTGTAAGGGATGTTAAATTCAATTGATTACATTTTCGTCTGTTCATTGAACAAGAAATTTATTCAATATTCTTGTTACTTCAATATATTTTACCTTCCTTTAAATCAATATTTAGATTTCATGATTTTTTTTAAAGAAAATGTACACAATACACTTTTGTATGTTAGTTTGGTGTTTAGGAATCATCCATATGAAACATATCTTAGGTTGTTGTCATAGCCATGCACCTTTTTAACTTTTGCACTAATAGAAAAGTAATTACCACAATAATCTTAAGACCATATATTTCTATGATAACCTATATTGCAATTATAAGTATTAAGATGGGCCATTACTTGAACTTTACCTGCTTTTTGACAGATATGTACATCAATCTCGCGGGTACCTTGCACTGCATGGAGAAGAATTTTCACAAGCGTGACTCTACTTATTTATGCTAATTTTTTTGTATAGTTTACTTAATAATATATACATTTTTAAAATTTTTCTAAGCTTTAAATTAAGTGGGTAATAAAGTACAATGATTTATATGACATAATAGTCTTTATTTTAATGTTACATGTAACTACAATATATTAACATATATTTTTAAACAAATATAAATGGGGCTAATAGTGGAGCCGGGCGAGGCTAATACCATCCCTAGTAATAGCCACCTAATTTCTTTCTCTTCGCACTATTGGAATTTCTGAATTACCCTTACTTAAATATACACTTAATTATTTCGTACATAACAACTCGTATTTCTCATATACATAATTGTTTAATTATGCGCATATTTGATGCGCTTGCCTTAAGCCTAATTGAATTTTTATTTATTATTGTCTTGATCTAATACGTATGTTTTTGTCTTGGATAAGAGTTACCTCTAATAATTTATACTCACCTACCTTACTATTGATTTCTCTCTCATTTCCATGTCATTGATAATTCTTATGTTTATAAACTCTTTGTATGATGGGTCATTGTCAATTTTAAAATCAACATTTCAAATTTCTTAAAGGATTGTTTACAATACAATGGCGTTGATAAATGTTATTATATCAATTTGAATGATACTCTGAATCTAAAATTAAGAATTATTGAAGTATATGGTTGTGAAGATCTAGGGGTGTGCACAGTCCGAGTTGGTTTGATTCCCGTATGAAATCGGAGATTGGACCTATAGTCTCGGTCACCATATTTTCGAAACTGGGGATTGGTCTAGTTCAAGTGGGACTGGTAAACACCGACCGCTTATTTCCAAAAAGTAGCCCATTCGAACGTATTTCAAATTAGGGGTGAGCAAACTGGCCCGAATCGGATTGGGACCGGACCGGCCATTTTTGTCCAGTCCTTTAAAGAACCGGTTCGGTCCCCGGTTCCTATAAGTAGGATCGGTGGCTGAGTGGTCCGGTCCTCGGTTCTAGGGGTCATTGGACCGGACCGGACTGCCCAACCCAGACCTATTTTTATATAATATATAAACACATATTTTTTTTTCTAAATTTCTTAATTGGGATGCTCAAATTTTGTTGTTTTGTTTGTTTTTAATAGTTAGATGTGTGCAAAAAAAGTTACTCATGCTTGAAGTAATTTTGAGATTGAGTTCTCTTTTTTGTGTTTTCGGATTGAGTTCTAACATGTAACATTTGAATCTCTATAAATGGTTTCTTCCTTCTTATTGCAGTATTTGGTTTGACATCAATGGGTTAATTAGTAATTAGATGTTCATTCCATCATAATATTGTTTGTTGATTAGTGGAAAAGGCTTTGCTTTTCTTGGTTTTGTTCTTTTTTTAGTTTCAAACCTCTTGGAACTTAGGACGAAACAATTGCTGAGGCGACATTTTTATCTTGTTATATTTTCGTATAATTACAAATGTATTTGTTGGTTTGGTATGCGATATGATTTGTGACAAATCATTTGTCTAATGTAGAATTGCCTTAAAAATGAGAGGTTTTCTCATTCATGTACTCCATCACGAACGAAAAAAATTGTGTCATGCTGTTAGGCAGTTACAATTGGCTTTATAGGTTCATTGTTTAACGGTCCCACTAGAACCGGACTGGACCATCGGTCCCGGTCCGGTCTGGTCCTAGTCTCGATATTGGTCCCGAAAACATGGGGATCGGGATTATCGGTCCGGTTCCGGGTTTCATACGAGGACCGGACCAACCCAGACCGTGCACACTCCTATTTGAAATTTTGAAGATGATTTTTCCCCTCTCTCTGTCTTCCCCAATTCTTCCCCTGATTTTCTTTCTCCTTTTCTTTAGCTCTGAGTTCTGGTTTTACAATTTTAATGATGATTTTTCTTGCGTTTTAGTATGAAAAAACTGGTTCTTTTTCTCCTGCAAATGAAACAGAAACCGTTTTTCAACCCTGCTCAGGTTTCGACAAAAAAAAAACATATTTGAAGACAAAAAAAATGTTACAAATAATGCAGAAGCCTCACTTCATTTACACTAATTCTACCATATTCACCACAGAAAAATCCCAACTCAATCTAAGTAAAAAACCTGGCATGCACAGATCACCCAAATTTTTTTGGAATCGGGAAATCCTTACTCAATCTAAGTAAAAATCCCAACGTATTTGGTGTGTCTCTATTCTAAATTAAGAATTTTTTTTTAAAAAAATATGTACATATATGGATCGGTCCTGTGACGCCCCAGAACGTCAAGTGTTACACGTATCTTTACCTCATATAATTTATACTTTAAAATTCTTGACATACAGAAGTGTTATAAGATTCTTTCACCTTTCACAACCACCCCGTATAAAGTCATCGCACAAGCTCAAAAACATACATGTGCATCTTTCTCATAAAAGTATCTATAGTACCATCTCACAACATCAAATCAAGACTAATAAAAATTACATAGTCCTGGGAAGAGATCAGGGTTCTATCCCCACATTATACTCTTACGTCATCAAAAGTCTGCTTACACGGAACCATCATTTGACTCACGGATCGATGGCCTCCTTCATCACCTCGTCCCCGTTCAACATCAAAATCCAGAGAACCATCTGAAAAATAAGGAATGAGCCGAGGCCTAGTAAATGAAATCTGTAATTCTAAGGTAGGAAATTCATTCACCACTCAACCTGGAACAATCAACATACAATCAAACATTTCTAACTCATTTGCATGACAAGCACAAAAAAATCTTACCTTTTTTTTATGTCGATGGCAGATCAATAGCAATCTTATTTGAGATTGCCTACTAAGTACATGCGAATGACTCACCACGCCATAGTATATACATACCATCTCTTATTCATCAGTGGACATGCACCATGGTCATACATCAAATATAAAGTATTCATCTTATTCATCATGGGCATGCGTCATAAATGTACATCATGTACTCAATTATCATATTTAATTCTTCTTTACTTTCTGATTTATGGAACTTCCCGATTCACGGGACATCTCATAGTATCTAATAAGGTGCATCCCAGCTTTCAATGGGGCATCTCGAAACTCCCGAGACATCCCGTAACACTTCACGGGGCATCTCTTAATGGGGCATCTCGAAACTCCCGAGGCATCACCTCTCAATGTGGCATCTCGAAACTCCCGAAGCATCCCGTAACACTCCACGGGGCATCCCACCTCTCAATGGGGCATCGTCGCCACGATCACGTGGACGACGGAACATAACTTTTCATATTTCATTTCATAATTTATCTCATATTAATCATGCACCTGATATTGATAATATCACATAATCATCCTCATTTCCACTACGAAATCGACATTCACTTTAAATTTCAACATACAGTGTACATCGTATTTCACTAAAATTATTTCCAAAACATATCACCTTGGAACATCCGATATACGGGCATCCCAATTTATGGGGAATCATCGCCATGATCGCGTGGACGACGGAAACTTCTTATAATTCTTTTCATACGAAATCATATTGTAACGTCTCACGTCGAAATCATACATTTTGCAAGTAAATGATACATTATCATAGGGTTACGTGAACGTTAACGACTCAGTTAACTTAACCCAAACACTCAAATAATGCATATCATGTAATTTATGCATTACTTACATTTTCATTAATAGTTCTCTAATTATTTTCTTCCCTTCTTACATAAATAATAACACTATAAGAGCTCTCTCAATTTCATTGAGTTTTAGAGCATCAAGATTCAATAAAATGAAAATTTTCTCTTGATTTCGACAGAAAATGTTGACTTCGGTCAGAAATGTTGACTTCGGTAAAAAATGTTGATTTCGGTAAAAATGTTAACTTCGGTGAGAAATGTTGACTTCGGTAAAAATGTTGACTTCAGTGAGAAATGTTGACTTCGGTTGACTTTGGTCAAAATATTGACTTTCGGTGAAAAATGCTAACTTACGCCTAGAATACATTCGATGAGAACACATACAGTCATATTGGCTTCAGTAACTTCATTTTAGCAACTTTTCTTCGACAACTTCATCTTAGACAAGCCGATGTCCCCAGACTAGTTTCTTTGATTAGATTTTAACATTTTCAAATCAACTTCTTCATTCCTTTCACCGTCTTTCATATTTTCTTTTCCAAATCTCATGAACTACGTTTACACATTTTAGGAACAAGTAAAAACTCATCAATTCAAGTCAAGGAAACATGGTTGAAAACTAAATACGCATACGTCAAACTTCAATCAAAACTAACAATCATCAATAAATCAAGTCAAGAGTACTAAATAGATATCCTAGCTTAGTACTTAGAGTTTTCACTTACCTCAAAGATGTTTTGAGCAAAGAACCAAAACTTGATTACCTTGTGCACTCTTGAAAGATTAGACTTAAGGCTTCACAACTTCAGTAGGTCTTTTCTTCTCTTTGTTGAAAGAGATTTAAGAAGAGGAAATGAAAGAAAGGTGAAAGTGAGAGTATGGAGAGTTCTGTAAATACATTGATGATCAAAAAGGGAATGCTTCTTTGAAGTACACAAGGGCAAAGCACTAATCCAAAGTTATTGGTAATGATTACATTGAGTTAAAATACTTGGTGGTAAAAATAGGAGAGGTGTACAAATAAAAGGGTGACATTTGTCTAAACCTTGTGTCCCAATTTGGATATTTTGTAAATCAGTACGTAAACTAGGTAATCAGTGCATAATTGAGGAAACCAGTGTCCGTTTTAAATCTTGATAAATACGAAAAATATTTTGAATACGTCAAAACATTTGGTAAAGTATACCGAACGCAAGGAAGTATTTAACTCAGTAAATTTCAAACTTGACGCTCATTCGATACAAAAATTCGGAACGTTCGGCCTCCGAAATCAAACAACGCGATGTCGCGCGTTTCGTCATTACTTTATAAAATTAATCCGAAAACATATATTCGTCAATTTGATCCTGACGAAAATATTTACGAAAAAGTTACGGATACGTAAAAACACGTTTCGGCTTCCATGATCGTTACGTAATTTCCCCAACCAAACTTTTCGATCGCGATGTTCATCATCTACGGATTCCTGCGTGTTATAAATAAATGCAGTAATTTTTCGGATGTCACAGGTCCGATCCAATCTACTTTGCTCACCCCTATAGATTTACTATTATGTTGTAAATATAGGACATAATTTAAGTCTCTCTTTTCGCTACATCATTTTTTAATGGTGGAAAAATCTTACATATCTCTCTTTCTCTTCGCTCCGTCTATTTCTTTTCATTTTCTCTCACTTCTTCTTCTTCCAACAATCAGCTTTGAACTCCGAACAGAGTCAGCCATCACCACCCGTCGCCACCGGGGACCATCATTGACGGGCCTCCATCCATTATGGCCACCATCATCGGCGTCGGCACTATCGTCGAATCTTCTTGGAGTCATAAAAAATTCTCTTTTAAAAAACAATCACCATCCTAAACTCCACAAGCCAAGCCATTTTAACTTTGATTTGACTTGGAATGCATAATTAATTTGTTCCCCACAAAAGTTCCCTTTATCGCAAAGTTAAATCACACATTTTAACCCTAAGTCACACCATACATTCACCCAATAATTTTCTGGTCGATTACAAAAACAGAGAATAAATTTTATTCACGCGAATACATTTATCTCTACAATTATATGAGAAAGGGATCATTAAAAAAAGATTTTCTTTTTCGACGGATTTGGAGGAAGATACAAATGAGACAAGAAGGTATCATTGTTAATTTTAGGGAAAGTTTCAAATAAAGATATGAAGTCCTCATTTTCTCAAATATGAGCATGAAGTATCATAATTTTTTCAAATATAGGACTAATCTCAAGGGCATTTTCGTCCTTTGCTTTCTTTTTTTTTTGCCTTGACTGTCGCCCCATCGCTGGGGATGGTGGCGATGACCAGCAATCCTCACCAAAACCAAGAGAGGGCCATGACCCTCTCCTAGATTTGGGTGAGGGTCGTAGGCCCTTGCCTAGGTTTGGTTGAGCGACCCACAACCTATGTCGAGGCGCCGACAACCCCACCCCATCGGCGATGGGGCAGCAGCCAAGGCAGAAAAAGAAAAAAAAGGAAAAAATATAAAAAAGTAAAATGATGAATATGTCCTTGAAGTCAAGGCATTGTCTGAAAAATTGATAGCACTTTAGACTCTTATTTAAATAAGGTCAACTTTAGGCCTTTATTTGAAAAAATGAGTGCACTTCATATGCCCTTATTTGAAACAAGGACTGGGCTATTATTTGGAATTTTCCCTCAATCTTACGGAAAATGTATAAAATAATTGTAAGAACAATTTTCAGTAAAAGGATAAAGAAGTAAAGATTAATAAAAGATCAGACTCTTTATCCTTTGTTAGTAACACCATGAGCGCGTGTCCCTTTTTGTCGGAGCACCATCAACAATTTAGTCCTGAAAGATTGAAGGGCATCATGCATTTGCCCTTCAAAGGAACCGTCTTCTTTCCTACTGATTATCAACTAGGCCAAAAAAAAACATGGCTAATGACCAGAAAATAATATTTGCTTTGATTATGATTCTTGCCGTGGAGGCGACCCATGTCGGCGGCGGATGGAAACCAGAGGACTGCATTCAAGATTGCATGCCCTTTTGCATGGAAGTCGAAGGCGCGATAGAGTCCGCCTGCAAAGCCGGTTGCGCCCTCGGGTGCAAACAGTTACAAGGCAGAGGCTCCAATCTCCGCTTGGATGTCGATTGACGCCGGCATGGATGTCTGAAGAGAGAATCGACGATGGGTGATGATCTGCACATAACTTATTTCATTGTTTCCCGTTTGAGCATTTAGCAATCGTCTCTTTCGTCCCTCCCTCTCCAGTTTCTTGTAAATTTACAGCATTTTCTCCTTAATTTTCTACTATATTAATTTCGAGATATAATCGATACTTTGGCAGATTCAATTTGCAAGTTTGTTTTGGTATATATATGCATCTATATAAGCATTGAAAATAGAGAAACCGACGGTGTTCAGGACATAGATGGTGGTGCTAATGGGATTTGCGATGATGATGGCATATGATTTTCTGTAATAAATATGACTTTCATGACTAAAAAATCAAGGGAAACCGCACTTTTGGGTTTGACTATATGTTTCACTGGTATCAAGAACTTAAATAAATTGCAGAATCCGAATCAAATAATCATAAAAATACTTGAAATTGAAGAATGATTTTTTTGTTTCCTTCGAGATGGGGGACCGAAGAGCCTAGAGGACTTCCTAAGTCCGATCCTCCTAGAAGTCGATGAATTTCGACAATCCAATTGACTTTATACTCCTCAATTGTTATTATTATAAACGAAAACTTCTCTTCCTACTACTCGTAAACATCGATCGATAGCATGTGTAAGTAATATGTTTATTAGAATGTTTCGTTGTAAAAGATGTATCTCCTCATCAAATGTCGTTGTCATTGCTCTAGAAAAATTACCAAAAAAAATCTTAAATCTATTGTACAACGGTCGATTTAGTCCTAGACCATTTGACGATTTGCCAACATAGTCCTATTGGCCAATTTTTGGCAGAAAACCGCTCTCCCAGTGGTCTAGAGTTGAAAAAAAAAAGAATGAAAAGAAAAGAAAAGAAATATAAAAAAGAGAAGAAAATAAAAAAAACGTAGAAATTGTTTAGTCAGCGCCGGTTATGCCGCGTAAGACAACCGACATCCATGTCAACGATTTCCGGCCAAAATCATCAAAAAGCTTATAACTAAATTAATCCAATTGAAAAGTTTAGGATTGAATTGACTGTACAAAAAGTTTATGAATTTTTTTAAATTTTTTTTATAATTGTCCCATGTTGCTCGTGCCTAGTCAATCTTATTTTGACTCGAAATTCGGAAGGCCAACACTTTTCGAAAGAAATGTAGGGCGACAAATAACACCAAGCTAGTAATTAATCACATGAAATTCTGTAAGAATGAAACTATGTCTTGTTCATTGACATTTCGAGAATGGTGTGTCACAGCCAAGGCAATCGAACCAACTACATCATATAGTTAGATTATTTTTTTGATAAAGTGAAAGAATAGGGAGGGGCAACCAATGCATTCATCCCTATGGATTTTTTCTTTTTTGGTTTAACCATAAAGCTTTTACACCAGTAATGAAATGTTCAGTTTGAGTCATAACCATTTAGTCACCCAATTTAGATCATTTCCGATTGTGGCTACGGGCTGTTCTCAAAATTTTTAAATTCACCAGTACCTCATGAAACTAGAGTACCACTGTAATCACAGGATTCTACTCAATATGTGATACATGCTTCTCTATGTGGTCTACCGAGGATAGATATTCCGATCATAATCAAGTGTATTTTATCGTAATTCTTATACAAAATGTCGAAATATATAAAAATCGGCGATTAATGAGGGAAGTATACTCATATTATTGTTTATCCTTTGAAAATTATATCCTCGGACATATATAAAAATCTGACAGAAAAAGAAAAGGAGCCTTGTTGTTCCTAGAGGTGAGTACATCGTAGCATGCGGATGTCCCCTAGATCAATCGAAAAAGGCAATTAAACAAAGCCTACACTTTAACTTTTTTACCAATTTTCATTGCAATGAGCTGGTCCTTTACTGTCGTGACAATGATGTGGTCTCGATGTGTCGCGTACCTTGCTTCGTTCGATGTCCTACCTAATCCAGACGTCAAAAATTTCTAGGATAGGGTTTATGTTCGTATGGATTAATATTCGGAGCTGGGAATCCCAAACCCTCTAAACCCATATGGCCACAGCAGAATCACACAAATTTCTTTTAATTTCATTTTAATTGGGATGCTCGGAATAATTAAAGATTGCATAC
>BCNH02000002.1:21992625-22005491 GCA_001662345.2 Metrosideros polymorpha var. glaberrima | reverse complement strand
CTTGAGCGAGGCCTGGCGAGCCTCGCTGAGGGCCGCCGCCATTGGGCGAGGGCCAGCGACCCTCGCCCAGCTCTAGGTGAAGGGCCGCGACCCTCATTGTCGGTCGACGAGGGTCGCCGGCCCTTGGCCGGGGCCCGACAACCCTCGGCAACCCCCCCTCGGTCGCCGGCCCTTTCCGGCAATGGTGGGGGCGGCGGCCAATCACCTGCATCTGCACATCATCTTCATCTTTTTGTTTTATTTTAAAATTTTCCTTGTTTTTTGAGAAAATAGAAAGAAAAAATAGAAAAAAAATTTAAATTGTAAAATGACGAAAATACCCTTCAGATCATACCCTTATTTGAAACAAAAATGACACTTCACGCCCTTATTTGAAACAACGTTCATTTCAGGTCCTTATTTAAAATTTTCCTTTTTTTTTTTTTCAAAAGTTATCTTTCATGAAATAAATGGAGTCTTAAGATTTGCTACTTCGCCAACAATTGAAAGGAGGCGAGGGGATATATTTAAGTCGGGGGAATTCTCACGGTTCGCATCCTTAAATGCGGCTGTCACGACCATTCCCGGAAAGCTTTGTGACCACACCACAGCATGCAACTCGCAACTCTAGCCCCTGCCCTGGCTCTCCTCCTCCTCCTCGCCCTTATCTTCATCCGAACCAAACTCAAGACCAAAACCTCCCTCCCCAACCTCCCCCCGGGCAGCCTCGGATGGCCGGTCCTCGGCGAGAGCCTCGAGTTCTTCCGGGCCAACCGGGGCGGGAACCAGGGCAAGTTCATCCGGGACCGGATCGTCAAGTACGGCTCCCCCGTCTTCAAGACCTCACTGTTCGGCGAGCGGATGGTGATCTTGTGCGGGCCGGCGGGGAACAAGTTCCTGTTCTCGAACGAGGGCAAGAAGGTGGCGCTGTGGTGGCCGAGCTCAGTGCGGAGGCTCATCGGGACGAGCCTCATAACCAAAGTCGGCGACAAAGGGAGGTCCGACAGGAAGATGCTCATGAGCTTCTTCAATCCTGAGGCGTTGATGAGGTTCGTGGGCACCATGGATGAGGTGACTCAGCACCATCTCAGGACTCAATGGCAAGGTACGTTGACGTGGGCATGACAGTTGCACAGTGTGAGATTTAACTCGATCGCTGCACGACGATTCGGAAAACGATATGAGGTTCCTGCACTATATATTCTTGTCGGTCTGCTACGCTTGTTTAGTCAGTAATTGGTAGTTAATTTGGAAATTTATCCTAATTAACGTGCTAATTATATATCTGTGAGTGTGGCTCCAATTTTTTTTACGTAGCTTTTGTGCCGTATATATTCTAGGTCACTCGCAGCCACGATATATGGTTTGATTTTTCCTTAACGAATCCTCCAAATCCTTACACTTGGAGATTTCATTTTAGGGTCTGCTTGATTTGGTTTAACATGATTGTTTTGATTTTTTCATTCGTTTTCGGTACAAACAAACTTCAGAACTATGATTTACTTTTTCTGAAATTGAATTCTTGAAAAAGAGAAAGAGCTTTCGTCCTAATCTTGAAATTTGAAATTAATGTAAAGTTGTCGGGTATCTGGCGGACATTTATGGAATTCAGACTATCGCCATCTTCAATTTGTCGTGATTGAGACATTGCTTCCCACTGCATGTGGATAGTGTTGGGTAAAAAAATGTGGTCGCCAGTCGCTATTAAAAGAGATCTTCTGGTTGAAATTCAGGAGCGCCCCCGTCCATATACCTTTCAAGTCACTTGATCAACATCGTCACTACCTTCAAAACTATAATATTTTCTTAATAAGTTATTTAATAAGCGATTTCTTAGATGTACTAGCTCAAACCTTTATTTCATTGAATTATCAGTTTGAAGGGTTATTATAAAGTGGATTCGTTTTAATAGTTAAAGACAATCTCCGACGAAGAAAAATGTTGTAAGGACATCACGGGGAATGTATAAAAATTGGAATATCGCTTTTAATTTGATGACTTATATGAATGGTTAGGGAACACCAAACTCCAAAATTACTTATAAAATCCGTTTATATAGATCAAGACTATCGCAATGATTGATTATGTGAACCCTATGATGGGAACTACATAATTGATTGTTCATATGATATTGGTTCAGGAAAAATACCAAAAAAGTCGTGAACCTATTGTATTGGTACCAATATAGTCCTAAACCTTTTTATATTTGTAACAATTTAGTCTATCTGGCCAAGTTAGGCCTGAAAATTGCTGATGTGGACACCAACCGTCTTACGTGGCACGACTGGAGTTGACGTGGACTTTTTTAAAATTTAATTATTTTTTTAAAATTTTTTTTAAAAAATTTCTTCTCTTTTCCTTTCTCTTTTTTTCTTTTTTCCTTATTACCCTTTGCCAGTCGGCGAAGGTTGTCGGCCGCCGGCGAGGGTAAACCAAATCAGGAGAGGGGACCCTCGTCGGATCTAGCGAGGGGCGGCCTCGCCCAGCCCTCGTTGAGTTGCGGTAGGCAAGGGCTAGGTGAGGCTGCCCCTCGCCAGATCCGGGGAGGGGACCCTCACCCACCCCTCGCTAGCCCCTAGCGAATGGGCTAGGGCGCCCTCGCCTCTTGCCGATGGCTAGTGACTAGCGGAGGGTAACAAGGAAAAAATAAAAAGAGAAAGGAAAGAAAAAAAAAGTAAAGAGGGAAAAGAGAAGAAAAAAATTGTAAAAATATTTTAAAATAAAAAAGTCTATGTTTGTGTTGATCGTGTCACGTAAGAAGATTGGCATCCCAGTTAGCAATTTTCGATTTAAATTGGCTGGATGAATTGAATTGGTGTTAATGTATAAATGTTTAGGACTAAACTGGTCAAATTGAGAAGTTTAGAATTAAATCGGTTTTAATACAATAGGTTTAAGACTTTTTTGATACTTTTCCCGATATTGGCTCACATAATCTATTGATCATAGGATAACTCCTCATGCTGTTCATTTTTCCCACCTCAAGCCCCACAATAATGGCGTATCGCCATATTATAATTACGGATTATGAGGATTTGATTTGTTGTCATGCTATAGTATAACGTCACTTTAGCAATTGAATGGTTTATGTCGACATGAGGGCTCCTTTCAAGCATTTTAATTTTGGATCGGTTAGCGTCCCGTCACTTCCACCAAATCGCGAGACAAGATTCGAGATAACAATACGAGGAATTGGCATCGTTTTTTCCTTGTGACATGATTTTGAGGTTTCATACCGAGTTAAAGCTCGATGGACCGTGTCTCTTTCCATGAAAAAAATTTAGAAATTTTTTCAAATAAAGATCGAAAATGCTCTCATTTTTTTAATTAAGGGCTTGAAATGAATCTTATTTCAAATAAGGGTCTAAAGTGCAATTATTTTTTCAATTAAGGAATTGAAGTGGACCGTATTTCAAATAAGGACATGATTTAAGGGTATTTTCGTCATTTTCCCTCTTCTTTTTTTACGTTCATGTCTATTGGCCATCGAAAGAAAAAAAAAGGAGAATAGGAAAAAGAATCAAAAAGCAAAATGACGAAAGTATGTTTAAGTTAGACTCTTATTTAGAAAAATAAATACACTTCATGTTATTATTTGGAATTTTCCAAAAGTTTGGCATTTTCTTACCATTTGAAGCTCTCTTTCCGCTACAATTTCTGAGGTAGAGAATGTGTGGTTCGAATTTTCTCTTCACGGTACGGAGCAAACTGCTCACCCAGCTTGAACTTGGCTTATTGTGAAGGCAAAGATCAGGTGGAGGCATACCCCAACCTAAAGCTGTACACTTTCGAGCTCGCGTGCCGATTGTTCATGAACATCACGGACCCGCAGCTCATCGCGAGGCTCTCCAATCACTTCCAGGTGTTCCTCAAGGGACTGATCTCGCTCCCACTCGACTTCCCGGGCACGAGATTTCACCGTGCAAGGAGAGCCACGGACGCCATCCGGAAGGAGCTCCGGGCGTTAGTGAGGCAAAGAAGAACGGAGTTAGAGAAGAAGTTGGCTCGGCCGTCCCAGGACATAATGTCCCACTTGTTGGTGAACGGGGACGAGAACGGGAAGCTCATGCCGGAGGCGGAGATCCTAAATAACATGTTGAACCTCCTATTTGCGGGGCACGACACTTCTAGTTCCACTCTCATGTTGCTCCTCAAGTACCTAACTGAACTTCCTCATGTCCTCGGCAAAATTCTTGCAGGTAATCATGTATTTTCCTTTATTTTATCTTGTTCATTAATGACACAATTTGCCATGTCTGTGTTGCCAGAGCAAAGGGAAATAGCAGCATCAAAAGCTCCAGGAGAGTTGCTACAGTGGGACGATTTACAGAGAATGAAATATTCCTGGAATGTCCTATGTGAAGTTATGAGAATGACCCCGCCGGTAGTTGGCTCTTTTCGCGAGGCCTCGGTTGATTTCACGTACGAAGGATACACCATCCCTAAGGGCTGGAAGGTAAATTGCGTTTCTAACTTCCAGTGATGGGGGATCGAATTGATCAAGTTCGTGCCTGAGAGGACCATGCACGATTGTTCCTGACGCCCTCTTGTGATCTCTACCTGTGTAGTTGTATTGGAGTGCTGCTCTAACGCACGAGGACCCGAACTTCCACCAGAGGGCGGCAAGCTTTGATGAATCGAGATTCGAGGGATCGGGGCCTGTGCCGTATTCGTACGTCCCGTTCGGAGGCGGACCGAGAATGTGCTTGGGGAAGGAGTTCGCGAGGGTGGAGATGCTCGTGTTCTTGCACAATCTGGTGAGCTGGTTCGACTGGGACCTGGTGATTCCTTGCGAGAAAATCATTTACGATCCCATGCCCACGGCTGTCAAAGGACTCCCCATCCGTCTTCGACCTCGCGGTGTTCGCCGGGGACTCTCATGCTCGTGATCAAAATTCAGTCTATTCCAATGTCGCTCTCATTGTCGGGGGCAAGAGTCCTCGAGTTTGTAATACGCTTAAAACAGTCTTACTCCCCAATCGCCATGAAAATAGGAAAAAAGGAAAAAAGAGATTAATGCTACAATTTGCCCAATTTTCGTAATGAGATTCCATCTCACGTTTAGAGACGATGATGTCACACTCGATCTTGGGAATTCTCTCTCATTGTTGGCATGAGTAAGCCGGTTCAATTTCGGGACCGGACCGGTCAAAACTTATTTTGAACCGGTAGTAGTTCTCGCCTTGAAGCCGGTTCATTCTTTTGAAGAGTACGTCCTGGATGAAGTAGGGGAGATTACTTCCAGCTTTCAGAGTCGGTTTTTAGTTTTTGGAATGGGGAACTGAACCGATTGACTCTGAAATTGACCTACTTTCTTTTCTATTTCCTTTTTTTTTATGTAATTGCTCTACCTTATGCATTATGTATACAAAAAGTTCTCAATTATGACACTATAATGGCCAGCTTATGTTGGAATGCTCAACCTCATTGTTTTTTTTTTTTTTTTTTTTGTGAAAGTTCTTAATTAAGAGACTTGTGGGTTTTGATTTTGAGACGATTCAAAACTCGATTCTAGGCTAAGAACCGAGAATTCCAAATTGGCCAAGTTCGGTTTCCAAAATTTTTACCTAGGACACCGAATCGATCTCTGTGTGAATTGGCTTGGGATCAGCTGAGTAATACCGATTCGATTTGGACCTTGAGTTGAACTGATCTGATTGCTAACCCTAAATTGTAGTGCCTTTTGGTAGAGTATTATACATCCCTGAGGTTATTTGAACTCCCTTGAGATAACTAGGGGCAATTGGTTCAAGGGTGGGTTAGTCCCAATTTGTGGAACTGGGAACCGGCCTACCTGGTCCTGAACCCACTCGAGAACTGAAATGACCGGTCATTTCAATTCTCGAGTGGGTCCAAGAACTAGCCATATTTGTTTTTTTTTTTCTTCATATTCCCTCCAAGACTGCAAATGTTGTTGTATAGTTTAAACCACTACACAAGTGATGTTAATAAAACAAGCTCGTGATAAGCTAAACACCCTTTTCGAACAAAGCTATAATGAGCGAGAGGTGTTGAGCCGCGAGGGAGGCGTGAGTGCTACGTGACTGAGACTAAGAGAAGTGAGAGTGAGAGGCGTAAGTGGTGAGTGTGACTGAGTTTGAGCGAGAAAAGAATGAGAATTATGATTTTGAAAATTTGAAATAATAAGCATTAAAAAAAAATTAATCCGATTAGAGTGGTTTGGACAAGTGGATCCACACCTAAAATTGAGAATTTGACAAATATTCACTGATTCCAAATTTTAGGAATCGAGAACTGCCAAGAACTAATGGCTTCGGTCCGGTTCTTTTGCTCACTCTAGACATAGCCAGAAAACAAATTAAACTTAAATGGATAAAATAACACGGTTCTTTTTTTTCTCTGCACATCTTTGCTCTCCATTTCCATATGACGAGCAATCTGACATATTTGATTAATGACGTAACCATATATAATAGGCCCAACTTAGGAGGAAGAGGGACGGACGGGACAGTTTCTTTTTTTTTTGGTCAGACGAATGGGACAGTTGACCAGGCAATCACGTCGTGAGATAACTGCGATTTTTTTCCCTGCCCTATTGACCTCACCCATATTTATTTGTCCACTTCTGTCTCATAACTACGTTAATTTTTAGGGCTAATTTCCTAAAAAATTCTAACTTAAAATTTAATCTCAATTCTATTTCAAACTTTTTTTTTTGTCTCAGAAAAAACCTTAACTTTTAGGTCCAATCCCAAATTAGCCTTGAATTTTTTTTC
Organism: Metrosideros polymorpha var. glaberrima; assembly: GCA_001662345.2. NCBI lineage: Eukaryota > Viridiplantae > Streptophyta > Magnoliopsida > Myrtales > Myrtaceae > Metrosideros > Metrosideros polymorpha. The sequence goes on along the minus strand of BCNH02000002.1, from coordinate 21,998,775 downwards.
TTAGAAAAACTACAAACTTTAGGACTAGTCCCAAATTTGCCTGAATTTTGTTTTATCTAAAGAAATCACAAATTTTCAATTTACTCTCAAATCTACCATCGTAATCTAGTCCCAATTTGACGTGACATTTCAACATCGATCGCAAATCTACATCAATAAGACAACATGGAAAGTTATCTCTAAAATAAAACTGTTCTAATATAGAAATTAGGGGCAACTGACGGCAATTTTTGGGCAGAGGGCTAATGAGACGGATTTGGGAATAGAGTAAAAATTGATGATTTTTCTTTTAGACAAAAAAGAAGAAGTTTAAGATAGATTTGAGACTGGATCTAAAGTTTGGTTTTTTTTTTTTTTTACAAAGAAAAGTTTGGGGCATATTTGGACTAGACCTAAAGTTATGCCCTAAACTTTTGGGGTATTTTCTAGACAAAGAAAATTTCGACCACATGAAATCTCCAATTAATTATTGTAATCTTCGCGACTTGTATCAACACGTTCCCGGCTCGTATCAACACTTGATTCATTCTAAACCGCCTCACGCCTTTTATGTGTCCAAATCATACAAATATCGAGGAGAAAAGTACTAAAAAAATCATAAACCTATTGAATTGGTGCCAATTTAATATTAAACCTTTTAATTGGACCATTTTAACCCTAAACCTTTTGCATTTGTGCTTATTGATTCTATTCGGCCAATTTTGATTGGAAATCACTGACGTGGATGCTGACCGTCCTACTTGGCACAATCGACGCTGGTGTAGACATTTTTTTTTTTTTAAATATAATTTGTAATTGTTTGTTTGTTTCTTTCCTTTCATTTGGTCGATGAGTGTTGCTGGCCACTGGGCGAAAGCCAGGAAGCCCTCGCTGGCCCTAGCGAAGGTCGCTGCCCTTGCCAGATCTAGGCAAGGGCTGCCTCACCCGCTGCCAGCGTGGCAGCGAAGGCCTTGCTCGTGGCCGACGAGGTATGAGGGCATCGCGGCCCCACCAGCGACCCTTGTCGGTCAAACTGAAAAGAAAAAAAATAATAAAAAAAGAAAAGAACAAAAAAAATTATAAAAACTCAAAAAATTATTAAAATATGTCCATGTTAGCGCCGGTCACGTCACGTAGGACGGCTAGCATTCACGTCAGAGATTTCCAGCCAAAATTGGCCGAATAGACTCAATTGGCACAAATGCAAAATGTTTAGGACTAAATTGATTAAATTGAAAAGTTTAGGACTAAATGTTATTAATTCAATGGGTTTAGGACTTTTGTGGTACTTTACCAGATATCGGTCACTTCTGTTTGCTGAAAAATCACATGTGGCAGAATTTGAGAATAAATAATTTGAATTGTCTAATTCAATATGTCAATACTCAAGATATAGATCAAACAACGTCATTTGGTAACACTAATTTTCCCGGAATTGGCATATTAGGTTGAATCTGCTCCATAAACCAAATCCTAACCCAAAAATCTTCACCAAATTGAGAAATTATGTTTAATTTTTTCCCGAAAAGTCATCTCCCCAAATTCCAGTTTCAATTTGAAAGGATTGTTCAATGGCAAGACGGGCCGTCTCGTCCTGTGGCAGCCTAAGTGTTGGTGAAATCAAACATGAGCCTCGTCGGAAGGTTTGTTGTTAAGGCTGGTTGTGGAGGAAGCAATGGTGGACGCCGATGACTTAGAGAGAGAGAGAGAGAGTTCAGATGATGGTGGTGTGGTGGTGGTGGCGGCTGAAAGAAGAGGGCAGCCAGCGTGGTGTCCAAAGTGAAGCATTAATTTTGGTTTGTAATTAAAAAGAGGGGCTACGGTTTGGATTGCGACGTAATTTAGTCGCATATGCCCTACCATAAATTAAAAAGACGACATGCCAATTTTTTTAATAATCATCTAATATGATTTACTACTCAAATATAAACTATCGTTTCTCCCGTGTAGTTGGCTTGCCCCACCCCCTCAACCCTTTTGGACTTGCTCTGTTTAGATGCCCTCATATGGTCTCTTGTGTTTAAGCTTTTGATGAATTACCAATATATATATAAACTTTCATGTCATCTAATATCATTTATTTATCAAGTATGCGCTATCACGATAAATATATGTTCTTAGTAATTGTCTAAAACCATTTATTCATGACAACATTTTTTTTTTTGTATTAGTGTCTATAAATTACTCAATCATTCCAAAAATATCTATTTTACAAAATGATAAGAGTTATCTATGATTATACATTTAATCACAAGGGGCGTCACTAATTATGTTTTTGGTCATATATATTCATAACTTATGCAGAATCATGTAAATATGGCCCTTTAAAAGTTATGGATTCTTTTATTTATTAATAATAGTGATTTTATTGATTTTTTAACATTCTATATATAAAAAGATGAGTTACAATTCTCTAGTAAACGGTTACAATTATTCCATGTAATTTAATATTCATTTTATTGATACTTCAATAAACTGATGGTGTTACTGGACAATATATTATAAATTTGCTAATGTCCAGTTGTACGTAAAATATGTGTTATCATTTTATTTGGATCATATTTATATCATTTGTTTGTTGAAATATAGGCTATTGTGTAGAGTGCTGTTGTATGGATATGTCAATATCATTTAGTTGTGAAATAGGGCAAAATGCTTTGTCGTAAGAATATCCACATACTATTCAATTTACTTAGCTCCAATCCACTTATAAAAATGATAAAAATGCGGGGCTTTGTTCTCATCAACTATAAAGTGATCAGAACTAACCGGATGTAGGCATTAATAATAGGAGCAGTCAAATAAATATGCTCATATTTATTTACGTTGTATGCACGACCGTATAATATAACCCTATTAAGTATATTATTTTTGCTCTGTGAACTTTTCTTGACAATGAATAAAACTAGATCTTGGTAAATTTCTCTCCCTATCGGCATAATTAAACCGGTTCAATTCCAAAAATGGTTCGGTTCGAACTTGATTTGAACCGATGGTTCCCGCGTTGAAGCCGGTTTGTTCTTTTTGAGAGTACGTCCCAATTGTAGTTTCTTTTGAGAGAGTATTACGTATCCCCGAGGCGATTTGAACTCTATCGACATAACAACAAAACAAATTAAACTTGAACAAATAAAATAAAAAAAGTTCTTCATTGGGACATATGATATTGATGTCGCAACAAAGTTTGATAGGCTCAACATTATTCTAGGAAGAAGAGGGACGAATGGGACGGTTGGCCAGCCAATCATGTCATAAAATAACTACCAACACTTTTTTCCCGGAAAAATTGTCAAAAAAATCCTAAACCTATTACAATTATGTCAATTTAGTCCTAAACCTTTCAATTTTGCCGATACAATCCTAAATCTTTTTTATGATTTGCCGAATCAGTCCTAAAGGTTTAGGACTGAATCGACAAATCATAAAAAGGTTGAGCACTAATTCAGCAAATCATAACAAGATTTAGAACTGAATCAGCAAAATTAAAAGGTTTAGGACTGAATCGGCAAAAGTGCAATAGGTTTAGGACCGAATCGGCAATTTTTCCCCTTTTTTTTTCCCGCCCAACTAACCTCACCAATGTTTATTCGACCTCTTCTGTCTCCGAACCTATTCGGGCATATTTTTTGTCGTTCTACACCATTGTTTTATTAAAAAAAAAAGACATAAGGATATGAAATGCCAATCTGACAAATAAAACTCGGTAAGAGATGACCAAAGTTGGTATGTTTGCGAGGTAATAAAGTCAAACGGGAAAGAAATAAAGAAAGATAAGGCAAAGAGGTACTAGAAAAGTTCAACAATCTCACTGCATCGAAAATAACTCAAGGATGTTAACTCAAATCCTAAAGGGATTGGAACACCAAGAGATGACCAAAGTTGGTATGTTTGCGAGGTAATAAAGTCACACGGGAAAGAAAGAAAGAAAGACAAGGCAAAGAGGTACTAGAAAAGTTAAATAATCTCACCGCATCGAAAATAACTCAAGGATGTTAACTCAAATCCTAAAAGGGATTGGAACATTAGGAATGTCATAACTTTTATACGGTGCTCACTTGAGTGCCATAACTTTTTAAAATCACTCACTTGAGTGCCATTGGTGATTTGCCTTGCTAGAAATCTAACGTGGACATCCAAAAGTACATTATTATTATTTATTAATTTTTCTTTTTCTTTTTCTTTTCATTTTTTATTTTGCACTTTTCTTTTTAGTTTTGACGAGGGTCATCGTGACTCTTGCCATTTGTAAAGGCCTCGCCCGCGGTCGGCGAAGTCGCGAAGGCCCTGGGTGAGGCCATCGCAGGCGAGGCGACCTCGCTCAAATTCGGCGAGGTCCTTCGTGGCCCCACCTGCTCTCGCCTAGATCTGGTGAGGGCCTTCACCAGTGGCTGTAGCCGGTGAGGGTTTCGGTGACCCTCGTAGGCACAAAAAAAAAATTGAAAAAAAAATCCACGTAGGACGAGTTTACCGGAATTGGCACTCAAGTGAGCATTTTTACTTTGATGTGGCATTCAAGTGAACCAAAAAAAGCTATGGCATTCAAGTGATCACCGTACAAAAGTTATAGCACTCATACTGTCCCAATCCCCATCTTAAAATAAACTTAAAAATCAAACGACGAGATGATTAATTTGCCAATTATTTATCTCCACATGATTCGCATGGGGTATTAAACTTCTCATATGCTCTGCCATTGTTGTTCGTATATACAAGAAAGACAAGGGGAAAGAGGAATAGAAAAGTTAAACAATCTCAGCCCATCGAAAATAATTAAAGGATGTTTGCTCACATCCTAAAATAAACTTAAAAGTCAAATGACGAGATTATTAATTTTCCAATTAATTATCTCCACATGATTCGCATGGGGTATTAAACTTCTCATATGCTCTGCCATTTTGTCCGTATATACAATTTAGTGTTAGGGCAAGATGGTCGACTCTTTAGACAATAATCACTTACGACATACGGACAGTCGACAAACGACTCGAACATTTCCTTAGGAGTCAGGACAGGAGCCAACGAGGCGAATGGGGCAGGGTGGACCGGCCCAATAATGTCATAAAAATTTAACGGAAAAGTTTCAAATAAGAACATAAAGTGCTCTTATTTTCTCAAATATGGATTTGAAGTGCCATTATTTTTTTCAAATAAGGGACTGAAATGGACATCGTTTCAATTAAAGGCATGAATGAGACATATCAATCTCAAAGAAGGGTATGACCTCACCAATTTCTCAAGGGCATTTTCTTTCTTTATTTTTTTCATTTTTCATTTTACTTTTTCCCATTTCTTTTTTTTTCTTTGTCATCGGCGCCGCTAGCAAGTGTCGCGGCCAATGAGGGCCTGGGCGAGACAACCCTCGCTAGCAGCCGACGAGGGTCATCAAGCCCTCGCCAACTAGACGAGAGAAAAAAAATGGGAAAAAAGAAGAAAAAAAAGTAAATGACGAAAATTCCCTTAACTAGCTAGTGAGATCATGCCCTTTTTTGAGATTGATATGGTCATTTCAAGCTCTTATTTGATAAAATAAAAGCACTTCAAGTTCTTAATTGAGAAAATAATGACATTTTAGACCATTATTTTAAAAAAAAAAATCAACTTCAGATCATTATTTTAAAAAATGAAGGTACTTATTACCCTTATTTGAAATTTTCCCAAAATAAACTTACCAACTTTCGTTCCCTATAATTACATCACTCAAATTTTATTTAACCCCAAAACCAGAATGCCATATGTTAGTGGGTGTCTTTAGAATAATAAAATTACAAATATAACCTCATATACAAATTTCATATTCTTTAGGATATTGAAATAAATGAACTTCAATAATTGCGGCATCACAAGGCTTGAAACATCTGAAGCCCGCTCTCACACATTATGAATATACATATGGAAAGGTTGGACCCAAGCAAGTCCTTAAAAGGCTTAATCTGAATCCTCGTTTATTTTTTGGATCACCTGGATATAAAATAATTAGAGGGTATTGTCAGGGACGAGGCAAGAAAAAGATATTGTACCAATTATGAAGAAATAGACATGCGGGCACCAACACATTAAAATAAGCAATACATCCATATAGCCCGCCATCACTACATGCAAACGGACAGGCCGTGGTGACGTATGTTGCACCGACACGGGCACGCGACACGACACGCCAACACGTCATTTTTA
>BCNH02000002.1:21980085-21992515 GCA_001662345.2 Metrosideros polymorpha var. glaberrima | reverse complement strand
TTCTTGCTCTCCACTGACGATCTCTCTCCTCTTTCTTTCTTTTTTTAACGTCAGACACGGGTGTCCGAGCATGTCGGATGCGTGTCCATGTAACATGGTTGGTGACGCCATGTGGTGACTTGCCATCTTTTTTGTGGTGAGGTTATCATGTAATCAAATGCCGACAATTCACGGAAGGCCCCACTTAATTATTTCCATCACTTGGTTGAGATTTCTCCTTATTTCATTCGCAACCCAAACAAGCAAAACCGTGAAAAGCCATGGAAGTCTTGGCCCTAGCCCCGGCTTTAGCTCTCCTCCTCTTCGTCGCCCTCGCCCTCATCAAGCTGCTCAAACCCAAAACCGCCCATCTGAACCTCCCGCCAGGGAGCTTTGGATGGCCGATCATTGGCGAGAGCCTCCAGTTCCTCTGTTCCCAGAGCGACGGGAGCCCAGAGAAGTTCATCCAGGACCGGATGAACAAGTACAACACCCTCGTGTCAAGACCTCGGTGCTCGGGGAGCCGATGGCCGTCCTGTGCGGGCCGGCAGGGAACAAGTTCCTGTTCTTGAACGAGGGCAAGAAGGTGGCGCTGTGGTGGCCGAGCTCGGTCAGGAAGCTGATGGGGAGGTGCCTCCTCTCCAAGGCCGGCAACGAGGCGAGGTCGGACAAGAAGATGCTCATGCGCTTCTTCAATCCGGAGGCGCTCATGAGGAGCGTTGGGGTCATCGATGAGGTGACCAAGGACCATCTCAAGACTCACTGGGAAGGTATGTACCTAATCAATCATCATTAACCGTTAATTAGAATGGATCTCCCCGTGCTCTCTCTAAACTTCGTTTGACTGGATCCATCAAAATGAGTTTCACATGAAGATATGAATATGTAGCTGAAGTAAAACTCTGCTTGTTTATCCCAAAGAAAAAAGTCTATTGCTCTTGAATATAACTGCATTATTATTCGTTCTATATATATATAATCCACGCAAGATGAGTCGTCCGTGGTTTTGTCAACGCTCTATCGTTACTTGCTTGTCACTTTCCCAATAGGGAAGCTGCTTCAGTCGATAATTGATGGGGCACCTATACTAAAGTTTGGGCGAAATAATCGGATGAATGACGTTGACGTGGGGCGGCGTCTGGTATTTGAAAACTTAAAAAAGAGAAATCATTTTGTAAAAGATAAGCACCTGGAAAAGTATCTCCCTAGATACAATATTTGTTCTAAATATGAGAAAAAAAGAGAAAGTGACGAAGGTTGCGAGATTAAAACAAGTCTAGCAAGCTAATTATCATTAATGTTCAAATGGAACTTGATATTAAGATAGGCATCTCTGAACAAATGCTTGAGCAATTTCTGAACGTTTAACTCATCAACAATCTGAACTAATTGCTTGTACATGTCAAGGCAAAGATCAGCTGGAGGCCTACTCCACCCTTAAGCAGCACACCTTCGACCTCGCGTGCCGGCTGTTCATGAACATCACAGACCCGCAGCTCGTCTCGAGGCTTGCCGACCACTTCCACGTGTTCCTCAGGGGAGTCGTCAACCTCCCCCTCAACATCCCGGGCACAAAATTTTACAGGTCGAAGAAAGCCGCTGATTCCATCAGGAAGGAGCTCCGGGTGTTGGTGAAGCGGCACCAAACGGAGCTGGAGAAGAAGACGGTGTCCCCTTCGCAAGACATCATGTCGCACCTGATCGCGAACGGGGACGAGAATGGGAAGCTCATGCCCGAGGCGGAGATCATAAACAACATGTTGATGCTCCTATTCGCTGGCCATGATACTTCCACTTCGACTCTAGTGCTGATCATCAAGTACCTGAGTGAGCTGCCTCATGTACTTGAGAAGGTCATTGCCGGTTAGTCCCTCTCTGTCCCTGATTTTCCTAGTCACCCGTGCGATTTCATTGGCCTGCATGTACGTACTTAACATCCGCATTCGCCAGAGCAAAGGGAAATTGCGGCATCGAAGGCGCGAGGAGAGCTTCTTCAGTGGGGGGATTTGCAGAAGATGAGATACTCGTGGAATGTCATCTCGGAAGTCATGAGGATTAGCGCGCCGGTATACGGTGCTTTCCGCGAGGCCCTGACTGATTTCACGTACGAAGGATACACCATTCCCAAAGGCTGGAAGGTAAATGCATGTGTTCATTCTCCGAAAACACATCATCGTTCATTGTCCTAGAAGAGTTCGGCAGTAATGGCGGGCTTACTCGTTTATTTACTGATGTGTCGTGCATAGTTACACTGGAATGCATGCTCGACACACAGAGATCCAGACCACCACCCAAGAACGCTCACCTTCGACGAATCGAGATTCGAGGGATCTGGACCTGCTCCATATGCATACGTCCCATTCGGAGGCGGGCCGAGGATGTGTTTGGGGCTCGAGTTTGCGAGGGTGGAGTTACTCGTGTTCTTGCACAACCTCGTCAATGGCTTTCAATGGAGTCTGGTCAACCCCGATGAGAAATTAATTTACGACCCCATGCCTATACCGGTTGAAGGACTTCCCATCCGCCTTCGTCCTCGTGACTAGCTTCTTCTATTATCTATGGAGATTAGCCACTCGATGTGGGAATTAATTATCCAGTAAGCTATTTGTTTGTTTTTGCCTTCCTATGAAGATTGTCTGAACGTTTGGTATTCGAATTACTGAAAGTCTTAATGTTTGTGTATCTTACATTTCCCAAAACTTTCGTTCGACTGATTCTGTCGATTAAGATCGCGATGCTTAGAATAAAACAGATATTTCTGGAAAGGAAAAAAAAATCAATAACTTAAAAAATTTTCAGTTGGAATTTTTATTTAGGAAAAAAGCCACCAACAACCCTAAACTATATTTACTATGATACATTTACCGTAAATTTTTTTCTATGACACCAAAAATTCTAAACTTGTACCTGTGTAAGACATTTAACTACCGTAAAAAATTTCGTCAATGAGCATCATTAAAAATTTGCCTATTAGGATGCCGAAAGGCAAATGGTGTTGATATGGTGCCCACGTGACTTAAGTGAAATAAAAACAACGTTATTTTGACAGGAAAATTATCTGATGGAACCTTGATGACTTAATTGAATGGTTAGGTTTGACAAAAAAAAAATTGAATGGTTAGGGAACATCAAACTCTAAAATGACTTACAAAATCCATTCATGTAGATCAAGTCTATTACAATAATTGATTATGCTAATTTTTTTTTTATTTTTGATTTATGTTTTATTTTCTTTCTTTTTTTGTTCCTTTTCTTTCTCTTTTTTTTTTTCCTTCCTTCTTCCTCTAGCCAATTGTTAGAACTCGACAACCGACCAGAGGTGAGGGCTAGAGGCTTCCATGTCAGCATTGACAGGCCAAAATTGGCCAGATAAACTGAATTGGCCCAAATGCAAAATGTTTAGGACTGAATTGACAAACAAAAAGATTTATGATTGAATTGACATAATTACAATAGGTTTAGGACTTTTTTGGTAATTTTCCCCATTTACTACTCAAATATAAATTATCATCTCTCCTGAGTAATTGGCTTGCCCCACCCCCTCAATCCCTTTTAGACTTGCTCTGTTTAGATGCCCCTCATATGGGCTCTCGTGTTTAAGCTTTTGATGAATTCTAAACGTTTGAACAAAATATATATATAAACTATCACGTCATCTAATATCATTTATTCATCAGGTATGTGCTATCATGATATATATATGTTCTTAATAATCGTCTAAAATCATTTATTATGACAACACTTTTTGTATTAGCGTCTATAAATTACTCGATTATTCCAAAAATATCTATGTTACAAATGATAAGAGTTATTTATGATTATACATTTAATCACAAGTGTCGTCACTAATTATGTCTTTGGTCACATTTATTCCCGTAACATATGCACAATCATGTAAATATGACCCTTTAAAAATTATGATTTCTTTTATTTGTTAATAATAGTGATTTTAATGATTTTTTAACATGTATTATTCTATAAAAGATGAGTTATAATTCTCTAGTAAACAGTTACAATTATTCCATTTAATTTAATATCATTTTATTTATACTAAACAGTATATTATTAATTTGCTAATGTCCAATTGTACGTAAAATAAGTGTTATCATTTTATTTGAGTCATATTTATATCACTTGTTTGTCGAAATATAGGCTATTGTGTCGTGTGCTGTTTTATTGATATGTCAATATCATTCATTTGTGAAATAGGGCAAAATGCTTTGTCCTATGAGTATCCACATACTATGCAACTTACTTAGCTCCAATCAACTTATAAGAATGATAACAAATGCAGGGCCTTGCTCTCATCAACTATAAAGTAATCGGAACTAACCGGATGTAGGCATTATTAATAGGAGCAATCAATAAATATGCACTTGGTCATATTTATTTACGATGTATGCACGATCATATAATATAACCCTCTTAAGTATATTATTTTTGCTTCTATGAACTTTTCATGACAATGAATAAAACTAGATCTTGGGAATTATCTCTCCCTGTCGGCATAATTAAACCGGTTCAATTTCAGAAATGATTTGTTCGGAACTTGATTTGAACCGATAGTTCCCGCCTTGAAGCCGGTTCATTCTTTTTAAGTGTATGTCCTGATTGTAGTGCCTTTTGACAGAGTATTACGTATCCCTGAGGCGATTTGAACTATATTGACATAACGACAAAGCAAATTAAACTTAAACAGATCAAATAGCATAGTTCTGCATGTAAGCTATAATATAAATCATTTATGCGGAAATACAAAATCAAAAGATCTTAGATTTTCATGAGTTTCACAACAAGAGGGATTAATGCATACATTTATCCATATCTATAACCTTGAGAAAATAATAATCTTAAGAAAATGATTGCTCAAAAAATAGGAGAAACGAAGAAATCTGATTTCTCTTCCTTAAACCACTTTTCTCTTAACGTATTTTATCCGATGGGGGATAGAATACAACTTTTATTATTATCTTAGGGTGGAGAGAGGACAAAACTCTTTTTATAGAGGCTATCAATAAGTGCCTTCAATAAACGCCTTTAATAGGTGCATTCCATCAAAGCACATAAAGAGTTGCATCTTTTCATAAAAACTATAATTTCTCAAAAGAATTGCATCTTTTCATAAGAAATGTAACTTCTCATAAGAATTGCACCTTTTCATAAGAGTTGCATCTTTTGATAAGAGTTGCACATCTTCATAATAGTTGCATCTTTTCATAAGAGTTGTACCTTCTCATAGCCAATAAGTTTTTAGCGTTTAAATAATTATCAAACCATTAAATAATAATATCACGTGTATCACAATTATACTACACTTCATTTTCTTTGCAGGTGTCTGTTCTCTCCGTCGCTATCTTGACCAGCATTTTTACATATTATATTGATGTCGCAACAATGTTTGATAGGCTAAACATTATTCTAGGAGGAAGAGGGACGAATGGGACGGTTGGCCAGCCAATTATGTCATACAATAACTACGAACACGTTTTCCCCATTCGGGCATATTTTTTTTTGTCGTTCTACATCATTGTTTATAGAAATAACATAAAGATATGAAATGTCAATCTGATCCATAATTATTCAACCACGAATAAAATTTGGTAACTCGAAAATAGTTTGTAACTTATCGGGAAAAAGTTCCCTCAAATGAAAGTTGGACAATACTTGGCACGTTTAAATAAAATATTGTGAAAGATAAGATGAGTTATGTTTTATTTTATCGAAGACAAGAGAAGTTCATAATTCAACAAAGCTAAGCGTCATATATATCTGACTCGAATCGGTGATGCAAAACTAATTGTTAACATAATCGGGAAAAAAGATGGTCATCACTCTAATTAAATTTGGTAATTTACAAATAAAATATGGTAACTTTGATAGATTGTTAAATAAGGTAAATTTACTAAATAGAAAATTGACATATTAAAAAATCAAATAAATATTGGTGAGGAACTTGTATGAGAGTTGACAAACTTACATTATTTGATAACATAATGAGAGAAAAGTTAATTATTCACATAAATATTTTTTTTTATTTAGTATAAGTGTTGATCAACTTAAGACTTTTGCAAGAAAAACAACTAAAAATTAACAACAAAATAGTGGATAAATCGAAAAAAAAAATGAAAATTCACAAGTACCTCAAATTTCAAAAACCATTGTTTTATCCAACATGTGAAATCTCTAACCAACAAATTTTAAAATTTCTCAACTGAGAGATGTCCGAGGGTCTCAACTACGAGCTCTCCAAGTGTGAAAGATAAAGGAGTGAGTGCCATAGAATATTCGAGCGAGATGGAAGGGAGACGATACGATACAACTCATCTAAAAAGACATCATTTGGTAGATTATTTGTTAATGTCAGCTTGCTGAAGAGAATTTCATTAATGACATGGCATTCCATAGAAGTTCACTAACAACCATTTCAAACAAAAAGTTAACGATGGTAAATTTGGAATAAAAACAAAAGTTTGGGGTATTTTACTAGACAAAAAAAAAGGTTTTGAATATAATTGGAACAACACTTAAAATTTTAATTTTTTTCACAAGACAAAATTTTTTTTGGATATAATTAGGACAACATCTAAAGTTTGAGATTTTTTTTTTTTGTATTTAGCCTATGGAATTGACACTCTAGCATTCGATAGGCCACTCAGAGGTTTATTTCCTTTGTTAATAGGAGATTAGACAAGATCAAGTTTTATTAGTAGAGTAATGGTGTAACTCTAGTGCTTTTCCCTCAATTTCTTAAACACCCCCCCCCCCCCCAAAAAAGAAAAAGAAAAATATATTACTATCGCAATATGGGTCGTAATTGGTTTTGTCATTGCTTTCCTTTTTGGATCATTACTGCCGATTAGACCCTATCAAAATGGGCCAAAACCCATCTATTAACTCAAGTTTGCTGAAATGGGTCACTTCATATTTCGCGGGCCAACCATAATGGGTTCTAAGATGTGAAGGCGAAAATAAATGGACATGTTTTGGGCTAATTTACAACCCACTTAACCTATGGAAAAAAAAACCCACTTGATCCACTTGAGAAGGCCTCCTCGTTGTCTTCCTCCATGGACGACCTGGAGAACAGTCCACGCCGGTGTTCCTCTATGGAGTTGCTGTTGGCGCGCAAGCTGTTCCTAGCCTCGTATAGATCAACACCCTCCCTCCCATAATTTTTACAAAAAGCTAACCCTCCTCCTCCTCCCTTCTTTCTTCTTGTTGCTGTTCTTGGCCAAGAGGGAAATGCGGAGCTCTGTTTTTTGGCCTCAGCTCTCTGCATGCATTGAAGTTCTCTGCGTTTGACGCCGAAAAATTGGAAGGGGTGAAGAAGAAGAGGGGTGATGTCGCAAGAGCAGATGCTAGGAGAGGACATTTATACACGAGACTGAGAGAAGAGAAGCTTCAGAGTCGAGTCGAGTCGCGGATGATGGCTCGTTACATGTGATTGCAAAGGATGTGTATTTCTTCTTCATCTTCTTCATGGAGGGGTCTCAGACTCTCTTCCCTCTCTCCCTCTTCGTGACTGACGGATCTGATTCGCCACCGCCTCCACCGGTCATCTCCAGCTTTGCCACCGACTGTCTCCAGTGGCCGAGATTGGGTGATCGTAAGCCCGGACAAGGTGAATGACTTTCTCCTCGAACTCGGAGATGATCCTGTCCTTGTAGTGGAGCTTCTGCTTGGCGTGGGCGACGTCGGACTCGAGCTTGGAGATGCGGGAGGCAATGGCCATGGAGGTGATCTTACGAGCCAGATCGAGCTAAATTGTGACGGTCTGTGGGCATCACGGCGAGTATCTCCTCCGCGAGGTCAAAGTCAGGACCACCCTTGCCGACGCTGCTCTGCCACATACCTAGTTCCACATCCAATGCCACACCCCTCTGAAACATTACACACACAAGAATGTGATTGTGATTTATGAAAGAGAAGGAAGGGTGTTGATACTGATGCTCGGGGTTCGAGGTTGCAGAGAGGATAAAAGAGACGGATTGACTTAGGACAAATTGATTTCGATGAGAGAGAGAGAGAGAGCGCATTTAGAAAGGGATAAGTGCGATGAAAATCCTAAAACTTGTCGCGAAAATACAATTGAGTCGTTCACGTTGATTGCTCAAGTTTGGCGTTTCTGGACATATCCTCAAGCAATTTCTAAATGCCGGCTCATCACCAAATTGAAATTACTGCATATATATGTGAAAGGCAAAGATCAGCTGGTGGTCTACTCCAACCTGAAGCAGAACACCTTTGAGCTCGCATGCCGGCTATTTATGAGCATCACAGACCCACAATTCATCTCAAGGCTCGCCGACCACTTCCATGTGTTCCTCAAGGGAGTCGGTGCCCTCCCCCTCGACGTCCCTGGCACAAACTTTTACCGGTCCAAGAAAGTGGCCGATTCCATCAGGAAGGAGCTCCAGGCGTTGGTGAAGCAGCGCCGGACGGAGCTGGAGAAGAAGACAGCGTCACCTTCGCAAGACATCATGTCACACCTGATCGCCAACAGCGACCAGAACGGAAAGCTCATGCCCGAGGTGGAGATCATAAACAACACGCTGCTGCTCCTATTCGCTGGCCATGATACGTCCACTTCGACTCTAGTGTTGATGATCAGGTACGTGAGTGAGTTGCCTCATGTACTCGAGAAGGTCATTGCCGGTTTGTCCCTCTCTGCCCCTGATTTTACCATCCACCAGTGCAGTTTCATTGGCCTACACGTACGTACTGGACATTTGCATTCGCCAGAGCAAAGGGAAATCGCGGCGTCGAAGGCTAGAGGAGAGCTTCTTCAGTGGGGGGATTTGCAGAAGATGAGATGCTCGTGGAATGTCATCTCGGAAGTCATGAGGATGACCGTGCCGCTACACGGTTCTTTCCGCGAGGCCCTGGTCGATTTCACGTACTAAGGATATACCATTCCCAAAGGCTGGAAGGTAATGCATTTGTTCTTTCTCCGTTAATACATCGTACCTGCTTATGTCCTTTCTGAGAGTTGGTGCATTTGTAATGGTTGTTTGTTCATTGATTCGTCATGCATAGTCACATTGGAGTGCATGTTCAACACACAAAGACCCAAACTACTACCCAAGAACACTGACCTTCGACGAATCGAGGTTCGAGGGATGTGGACCTGCTCCATATTCATACGTCCCGTTCGGAGGCGGGTCTAGGATGTGTTTGGCGCTCGAGTTCGCGAGGGTGGAGCTACTCGTGTTCTTGCACAATCTGGTGAATGGATTCCACTGGAGTCTGGTCAATCCCGACGAGAAAATAATCTACGACCCCATGCCTATACCGGTTAAAGGACTTCCCATCCGTCCTCGACCTCGCGATTAGCTTCTTCGTTCTTCTATGGAGATTAGCCTCTTGATGTGGTACTTAAATTATCAATAAGCTAAGCTACGTGCTTGTTTCTGCCCCTTAATTATCAATTATTATTTTGCCGCGTGGAGAAGCTGGAAATCCCCGATTCGACCCCGAAAGACTCCTTCCTCGCTAATAAAAGCACCCATATTAGATCACACAACGCTGCACGATCAAAAACCCAGTAAGCAAAAACGCAAGCTCTCAACCCACGCCGAGTTCAGATCTCAAGCTTCTCCTCGACGTCACACCCTACAAATGGCTCTTGAATGGGTAGTCCGGAAGGGCCTCGTCGCCGTCACGGAGAGCCGTTCCTCTCGGTGGTCCCCTTCTGCCTCTTCCTGCTCATTAACATCTACTCGAAGTACGAGACCCGCCCCAAGTGCGAGTCCGACGCCTCCTGCACCCCGTTGGAGCAGCTCCGCCACGAGAAGTCCATCATGAAGAGCCAGCGCAACGCCCTCCTGACCGTCGCCGCCCTCGTCTTCTAGGGTTCGGAGACAAACCGTTCAGGGAGGGATAATCGCAAATTAATATCTAGGCTTCAACTCAGTCTAAAGTAGCGTGTTTCGGTTCGGTTCGGGTCAAAACATTTACAATACCTTTTATAACCTTTTAATCAAACCATAATGAGATTCGAATCGAAAATATCCGAAAATTTCGGTTTGGTTCGGGCCTTTTTGACATCCCTACCTCCTAACACCCGTTAAAGGTCACTTGAAGTGGTAATCGATTACCAAGAAGCTATTTGCTTGTGTTTGCCTTACCATGAAGCCCGAACCTTGGCATCCCAATTATTGTGAGTCCCGTTTGTCTGTGTATCTTACATTTCTATGAAGAAGGCAGAGGCGAAATAGCTCGTGGCAATGAGACCTAGAAGAAAGAAGGATTAATACCACGAAAAATTTCTGATTAGTACATCTATGAGAAATTTATCTCAAATTAATTTTTGGTTCACCAAAAACCCAAAACTAACACAATTGTGATAAATTTACCATAGATTAATTTTTTTGTCATCGAAAATCCATATTTATCCTCTGTTAGTTTCTATCAAATTTTAAAGTGAAATTATCGAGCTGGATGACACGTGGCAATAACTCAATTAACATGACGAGTTCATGTGGAAATCCTAATCAGTTTGGGGTAAATTTATTACGGGTGTATCGGTATGGAGCTTTTGGTGACCCGAAAATTAGTTTGTGGTAATTTTGTCACAAGTGTACCGATTTTGGATTTCTGGAGACGTAAAAATTAATTTGAGATAAATTTGTCACAAATATATTAATTTGAGGTTTTCGTGGTAGAGTCCCATGCGTCGATAAAGGAGAAGCCTAGCGGCTACACACTTTTCCTGGCTCTCTATCCGTGCTATCCACAGGGTAGTGTTTTGCATTAATTTTTCAGCTCTTCGCAGCAATCGTAACCTAAACATCTTTATCTAATAACTCAGATGAAGATCGGCACGCTGTCGTTGCGAAAAGATCCTAGTTTCAAAAGCTCTCTAATCACTTCATTCCCCACTCACCCTATTATGCATTCTTTATGCTGCAGTTTTAGGTTGAATCCGGACCTAAACATAAGGGGGGAGTGCCGGTAGATTTTGTCCGCTCTAGATGATCGGTCTCCGTCCAAGCCTCTATCTCTCTCTCTCGCACGCACGAGACGACGTCTACTGGCTCGAAAAAGGAGCGAAAAAGGCAAACGATCTCAGCCATCGAAAACGGGATAATCTGGCCTCGTTCAGAAGGGATTAGATATCCAAATCTGGAAACCACCTTAAAACCAATTTAATCTTAAATCCTTTGCAGTGGCGTCATTACAACATTGAGATCTCTTCCACCACATCACTTTCCCAATAAGCCTTTTGCTCCACAAACTCGAATTGTTATGGCCTCATCATCTCTCTCCTAAACCAGGAAATCAAGAAGAGTATTCCTCCTGAATGCTTCATGATTGAGGAGTCCAGTCTTTGGAGATGCTTCCAAGAACTAAGGATGACCCTCTTTCTTTTTTCCATTTCCTTTAGGTTTGTAGTTCATGTTACAGAGGACTTCCTGTGAATCCTTGATATCTAGTCACAAGGTAACCTCATCATAGAAATGGAGCTTTCGCTCCTACAGGGGCATTCTCCGCCTGTCCATTTACATGCAATGACAGCAGGCTGTGAGGATGTGTTCCTTATTTTAACATGTGGATGCTCGCACGCCTTGCATCTCTTAATTGGTATAGTATATTTTTTCTTCTCCATACCTGACAGTACATTCTATGTGTTTTACGATAAAGGAATCTCAAAGTCCGGATATGACCGGACGAAGCAGTTTAAGGACTTACCCAGGTCCAATGCTTGTCTGACTGTTTAGGAGCTGCACCTCCATATATCTAATATCCAGCCGATACGAAGAAACTGTTGTTTTACGGAACAAACGAATCAGATAAAATAGAGGAAAGAAGGAAAGGAAATCAGACACCGAATTTACATAGTTCGGTCCGAATATCGGAATTTACGTCCACGAGGAGAGTAGCACGGAATTCTATTATAGAAAATAGCGACACAACGAGAATAATCACTCGAGTACTTAAACACACTCATAGTATTTCCCAGCCCCCCATTATACCAATAACTCACTCAGTATTTAGCGTCTTACAATTCCTAGTGAAATCTCATTCAAGAAATTATACAAATTCTACTCACAAAGATTTAACTGGCTAAATCACTACGGGTATAATTATAACGAGATATTCTCTCTCTACCGAGACCTCCTGCTTTTGCTTCAGAATGAGTCTTTCGAGCTCTCTCTCTTTTGAGCTATCTTGCCAAGCGTCCTCTTCGCTCCTTTTATACACAATCAATGACCCTTCTTCATATGTGAACAATTGAAAATAAT
Source organism: Metrosideros polymorpha var. glaberrima (assembly GCA_001662345.2). NCBI lineage: Eukaryota > Viridiplantae > Streptophyta > Magnoliopsida > Myrtales > Myrtaceae > Metrosideros > Metrosideros polymorpha. The sequence goes on along the minus strand of BCNH02000002.1, from coordinate 21,980,291 downwards.
CCATGAAAAGAGGTGGGCTACTGTCTTCAAAGTCATGCACCCATATGAAAGAAAGAGAGACATTCAGGGGATGAATGGTAACTATTATGCTCTAGAAATCAACTTCTGGCTAAAAGTTAATTTTTTTACGTTTGCTCCAGAAGTAGATTTCAGAAGCAGAAATGCGTTTGATAAAACAAGAGAAAATTTTTGTTTCCAAAAGAAAA
>BCNH02000002.1:21945973-21980046 GCA_001662345.2 Metrosideros polymorpha var. glaberrima | reverse complement strand
TTCAAAAATTTTAAAATATTATTATTTTGGCAGAGCGGTGCATCACGTCAGCGCCGGCCGGCCAAATGGACTAAATTGGTACAAACGCAAAAGGTTTAGGACTCAATTGGCAAAACTAATTCTGAAAAAGGGAAGTAAAAAAATATTACTTCCTTTTAAGGGCTCAAAACTCATTCTAAAAGAGAAAATGAGTTCTTAAGTAAAAAAAAAAAAAAAATTATTTAGCAAACGCATTTTTGCTCTAGAAGTGAAAAAGTGCTCCAGAGGTATAATAATGAAATTGCATTAACAAATTCATTTCTGCTCTAAAAATGTTTTTAAAGCAAAAATTTTATTTTAGAATGGTTACCATTCACCCCCTCAGCCCCTATCTTCAGAAAATCACAAGTCTTATATGGATGACCATCATTAAAGAAAGGAAGACAAATGAGCTTAGCTTTCCCTTTTCTCTGTCATCGGCTCATCTTCATCAATGGAAAGAGATAAAGAAAGAGACAAAGAAAGGGAAAGGGAGAAAGCGACACAAAGAGGAACAAAAGTCAAGACATCACAACGTTCTTTCCTTATCATTTCAAGAACCCATTCTCTCTCTTCATTACCCCTCTTCTTTCCTTCACGTTCACAAGAAGGGAACACCACTTTCCTCCATATATTAAATGCATGCCACTTACATGAAGGAAAGAAACAAGTCCTTTGGCGCTTCCCACGCTTCTGCTGCGTCGAAGATTTAATGAGCATATGCCGCGTGCTTCTTGAAAACATGATCGAGTTCACATATTTTCATCGGGACTCAAACTCGAGACATATTTCCAACAGAAACTTTCCCATCTTGCTCCAAGTTTAGCCGTACATACTGAAATGATAGATTCGCCAGTTTACATGAGCATAACTTCTCGCATACTGTCCAATTATCCTTAACTAATAATTTAGAGTTAGGAGAAGATGGTCATCTTTTAAGACAATAATCAATTACGACATGCGCACAGTTGACAGATGACTCAGACATATTCCTAAGGTTCAGGAGGAAAAGAGGCGAAAGGGGCGCGATTGACCAACCGATTCGTGTCATAAAATAACTACCAACCTTCGTTCCCCAAAGTCATAAGGTCAGGTTGTTAGTGGGTGTCTTTAGATAACAAAATCGTAATCCCAACCTTGTCTACAAATCTTATATTCTATGGAAAATATAAACTTCAATAATTGCGCCATCGAAAGGCATTAAACAGGTGAAGTCCGCTTTCATACATTATAAGAATGTGCATATGCAAAGGCCTAACTTCATCAGTGCCTTCACTCGATCGACATTTCAACTCAAAAACATTGCTCTCGCTCGCTCCTTATTGAAGCAAAATTTTGAAAAGCCATGCAGGTCTTGACTCTAGCCCCAGCCTTAGCTCTCCTCCTCGTCCTCGCCTTCATCAAACTACTCAAACCCAAAACCGCCCGCCTGAACCTCCCACCAGGGAGCTTCGGGTGGCCAATCATCGGCGAGAGCCTCGAGTTTCTCCGTTGCCAATGCATCGGGTGCCCGGAGAAGTTCATCCAGGACCGGATGAGCAAGTATAACTCCTCTGTGTTCAAGACCTCGGTGTTCGGGGAGCCAATGGCCGTCCTGTGCGGGCCGGTGGGGAACAAGTTCCTGTTCTCGAACGAGGGCAGGAAGGTGGCGCTGTGGTGGCCGAGCTCGGTCAGGAAGCTGTTGGGGAGGTGCCTAGTCTCCAAGGCCGGCCACGAGGCGAGGTCGGACAAGAAGATGCTCCTGAGCTTCTTCAACCCGGAGGCGCTCATGAGGAGCGTTGGGATCATCGATGAGGTGACCAAGGACCATCTCAGGACTCACTGGGAAGGTACGTACCTAATCAATCATCATTAACCGTTAATTAGATTTGAGATTTGCATCTTTTCTGATTCCACAATGGATCTCACTGTGCTCTCTCTAAACTTCGTTTGACTGGATCTATCATAATAGAAAAAATTGCCAAAAAAGTCCTAAACTTATTGTAATTTTACCAATTTAATCATAAACATTTTAAATTTGTCAATTGATTTCTAAAATTTTTGCATTTGTGTTGATTCAACCCATTTGGCTGGCCAGCGCTAATGTAGCGTCACCGACACTGACATAAACAATTTTTAATAATATTTTAATATTTTAATTTCTTTTTCTTTTTCTCTTTCTCTTTCTCTTTCCTTTTATTTTTCTTCTCCCTATGGTCGGCGAGGATCGCCGGAGCTTGCCAGCCATTGGGCCAGGGCCGTGAAGCCCTCGGCCGGCCTCACCCAGGTCAAGGCGAGGCCATCACAGCTACGGTTGAGGGCAGCATCGCCATGGCCTCGCCAACCGAGGGTGAAGGCGGCCATGGTCTCGCCAGCCATGGGCTAGGCCGCCTTCATCTGCGGTCGGCAAGGCTGCCCTGGGCGAGGGTGCCTCGCCCACGGCCGCAATGGCCTCCCCTAGACCTGGGTGAGGGTGAGGCCAGCCGAGGTTCGCGCCAACCATAGAGGGGAAGAAAAGCAAAAGAAAAGAGAAAGAGAGAAAGAAACAAAATAATAATAATAATAATTTCAAAAGTATTAAAATATTATTAAAAATTATCCATGTCGGTACCGGCGACACTACGTCAGCGTCGGCTGGCCAAATGGACTGAATTGGCACAAATGCAAAAGTTTTAACACTTAATTGGCAAACTTAAAAAATTTAAGATTGAATTGATAAAAGTGTAATACATTTAGGACTTTTTCGACAAATTTTCCAGCAAAATGAGTTTCTAAACATGAAGATTTGAATATGTAGCAGAAGTAAAATTCTGCTTGTTTATCCCAAAAAAGAATAAATAAAATCTATTGCTTACAGATTTTTGTGTTGGAACGTGGCATTTCTGCATTGGATACTATCGGGCTCTTGACTTTATTTGCATTATTATTCGTTCTAAAACTATATATAATCCTCGCAATATGGTCGTCAGCAAGTATGTGCAAAAGAATTGAGAACCACCCGGAACCAAACTAAACAGGTTGATTCTGGGCGATTCCCATGGGGATCATCAGTCTAATTCCTGGTTCCAAATTATTGACACTGGTGAGTACCGAGAAATTATTCTACGTCCTCATGCCTGTACCAGCTGAAGGACTTCCCATCCGCCTTCGCCCTCGCGACTAGCTGCTTCTATCACGTATGGTAATTAGCCACTTGATGTGGTAATTAGTTATCGATAAGCTATTTGCCTGTTCTAGCCTACCTATGAAGCCTGTCTGAACGTTTGGCATTCGTGCTCTCTCATTTAAGGAAAGCTAGCCTATAGAATGGGCCAATAAATGAAATATACATTGAAAATAAGAACGATTATTTCATCGAAGAGCTTGTTTTCTTTTCTTTTTTTGTCTTTTTTTGTTTATTGACCACGTAGCTTCGATGCTCTACATGAGGATGCCAAATGCACAAAAAGATTGGGGGAGCGGGGCATAACCTTTTGCATTGAGATCTGCAATTTTCTTCCGCCAATCGTATGTCGCATCTTGGAATTTTCCTAATCAAAGCGGCATCTAATGAGCCACGAAACTTGGCTAAACTTTTCTCAGTGGATCATTCTCAATAAGAGTATTGTGGATTTCGTCGATCGCTTGGTTGAAACATACAAATCACACCAGCACAACAGCTCGTTTCGTTTTGCCACGGTATAGTGACATTAGCTCCCGACTAGCTTACGCACGGTTGGCCGAGCCCCATCTTTAGAATTTCTCTAAGAAGAAAATCATCCCATGTCAGGATATCCTTGGCACAGCCCTAACGCCACCTCCCACGGACCAGCTGCGTCAACCCTTCTGAAATAATTATACTTCACCTCCATGGCACAAAACTCCCCCGTTCAGCCCGCATTAGTACGAGAGAAATCTCACACTCTATGACCGTATACGGTTTTTACGTACCGCTGGATTTCTGCCACTTGTCCAAGATCCACCCAATCTCAAAAGAACACTCCATGTGCTCTCACATAGATGTACCAAACCTTTACAGCTTGCGACATTACGATGTACGAAACTTCAAGAAAATCATGCTGGACCGACCTGCTCATATAGCTACCATGCACCCAAGTTTTTAATGTAGGCTTTTTAACGGCAAACGGACATCAGAAATGTCAACATTTATATACGGCACTCACTTTAATAGTAAAATTTATTTTCGAATTACTTAAGTATCAACTTTTTAAAAAATGATCACTTAAGTACCAACTCTAATTTGCTTGGCCGGAAATCCAACGTGGCCTTTTTTTATTAATATCTTACGTTGATGTGGCTCGCCAATGCTGACATGTCAATTTTTTAAAATATTAATTTTCTTAGTTTTTTTCTTTTTTTTTCTCCTTCTTTCTCCCTCTAGCCGATCGGTGGCTAGAGAGAGGAAGAAGAAGAAATAAATAAATAAAACAAAATGCCACTTGTCAATTAAGAAAAGAAAAAGAAATTAAAATGCTATGTGGTTGAAAATTTTCACCGTTGAAACTTTAGTGATCGTTTCTTTTCCAATTTGGCACGTAAGTGATCCAGTGAAAAATTTTGGCACTAAGATGATCTCCGTACATGAATTTTGACACTTCTTGTGTCCTTTTGTCGTGTTTTAACTGTTTTTGATCCATTTACATTAATGGGTTAGTCGTCAAACATCAACACCAATCCGAGTCTATCTTCGAGACGATTTTGAAGGCATTGCTCCCTGCTAAATCATATCACGCACTTCATATGGAGTGGCTTTTTGTTAACGGTCTATTTTGTAACACTCCAGATTCTCTCATCCTTAATTATGTTGTCTCGAGAACATAAAAAGAATACAAATTTGTTTGGTAACTTTTTGTTCCCAAGAACAATTTATGTTCCCGAGAATATATTTGGAACAGAAACAAAAATAAAAATAAAGTTACTTCTTTGTTCCCAGGAAAAAAAAAATGAGAAATGAGCTTAGGAAAGGCCACTACTGCCTGCGCTGCCCATCACTTGCCGCCGTCTCCACTGACATTTTTATTATTAAATGAAAAAAATTGGGAATAAAATTTTTTTAGGTCGTACCAAACACATTTCTGTTCTTTTTCTATTTTAAGAATAAAAGTTTTACACAGTTATCAAACGCGTTTTTCTACTCATAAACTCTTTCCGAGAACAAAAGCAAAAAAAATCATTTCTACTCAGAATTTGTTCACAAGAACAGAAACGTCACCATATGCACCCTAAGTGATTGGATTTGATACAAGTACACACTCGTGAGCTGGACTTTAACCTTGGCCTAAAGAATGGAAATATGCAATTGGGAAGGTAAATAAGGGCCCGAAAGATTTGAACTCAAGACCAACTATTCTGATACCATGGGAGATTTTGTGGGACCACAACCAACTGTTTTAAAAGCTTAAGCCGTTAGATAAACATATGATTTATTATTTAAATATTCTAATATATAGTTAACCTAAATTAGTTAGGTGGATCTAATTAATAGGGGTTCCACATTATAAAAAGAGACGCTTATGCGCAATCCCCTTGCAGATACTCATCATGGACTCACTACTGCGCTCTTCATACTTACTCGCTGCCCTCATTGTCCTCCCCTCGTTAGCCCTTCTCCTCTTCATCGCTAACAAAAGAGTTCCCAGAAAATCATCTCCCCACAGCACTCCTCCAGGCCAATTTGGATGGCCCATCCTTGGGGAAACCCTGGAGCTGCTCCATGCCGGCCGAGAAGGGAGGCCCGGGAGCTTCTTGGACAAGCGAGTAGACAAGCATGGGTCGTGCGTCTTCGCCACATCCCTCTTCGGCGAGCCGACCGCCGTGTTTTGCGGCACCGCGGGGAACAAGTTCCTCTTCGGCAACGAGAACAGGAAGGTGACGGTGTCGTGGCCGAGCTCAGCAGTCAAGCTGCTCGGCTCATGTATAATCACTCTGGCTGGCGAAGAAGGAAAGGTGATGAGGAAGATGGTGATGAGCGTTTTGAACCATGAAGCACTCATGAGGTTCACCAAGGTCATGGATGAAGTCACTTCCAATCATATCAAAGCTCATTGGGAAGGTATAGCTATATTACTATATGATCTGCATGTCAATCGATTCCATTGAAAATTTGAGGAATATGTAGAAAATTTTGATTAGTAAAGAACAACAGAAAAATTGAAATTTTGTGTAGCGATCTTCTTATTGTCTTGATGTTCTTCGGTAACATTAAAGGCAAAGAAGAGGTGCTTGTGTACCCAACCATCAAGCACTACATCTTCGAGCTCACGTGCCAGCTCTTCCTGAGCATCCGCGACCCGCGAGAGATTGCGAACCTCGCGCGCCCCTTCTCCGCGTTCCTCGAAGGCGCTTTTAGCATCCCTCTCGACCTGCCCGGGACAAGATTCCATGGCGCGAAGAGGGCGGCGAGGTCAATCAGGAAGATGCTCCGGGAGATCATCAAGGAGAGGAGGGCGGCCATGGAGAAGGAGGCGGCGCCCCCGACGCAGGACCTGCTGTCGTGCTTGATGGTCACCGCGGACGAGAACGGCCGGTTCTTGACCGAGACAGAGATCATCAACAACCTGCTTCTGCTTCTGGTCGCGAGCCACGACACTACGAGCTGCACCGCGACGATGGTGATCAAGTTTCTCGGAGAGTTGCCTCATGTCTACGAGAAAGTTTTGGCTGGTGAGTCTCCTTGAAAACCCGTTTCCCAACGTAAACTTCACATCATGTCCATTACACTTGTGGTTATCTATCTGCTTTCCTGTCCTTAATGATCTTCTTCTTGTTCGCACATGCATGCGATGTTTTCTGGGAATCGAAATGAACAGAGCAGAGAGAGATCGCCATGCAAAAGAAATCAGCGGGAGAGGGTTTGACGAGAGAAGATGTACAGAAGATGAGAGATTCATGGAGTGTGGTTTTAGAAGCCATGAGGCTTGTGCCACCTGCTCTTGGGAGTTTCAGAGTTGCCATGGAGGATTTCACCTTCGCTGGTCATACCATTCCCAAGGGATGGAAGGTACATCAGAAAAACACCATTTCTTTTTAATGTTCTGCGCAAACTAACGTGAGATTTCCAATAACTCGATTAATCTTTAAAGAAAAATTATATTGAGAGGAATAAAAGAAACTTACTTCTTAATTTAAAATGGGTTTATCTTCTATAAACAGACGGTATATAAATTGATGAACACATATATCTTATGTTAAGTATAGAGTATCAAACTTGACAAGTTATTTCATTTTCTTAATTTTTAATGATATTTTATTATTTTCCAAATTTTTTGTTTATTTTTTCCTTTTTTCTATTTTCCTTCTATTTTTCTTTTTCTTCCTTTTCTTTTTACTTTTTTCTTCTTCTCTTTTCCCTCCGTCAGCCATATCCAGGCCTCATCGATGGTCAGTGAAGGTCGCCAGCCTCAGGCGAGGGCCACCCTCACTTGACGAAGGGCTGCCATTGCCAGCCTCGGGCGAGGGCCGCCCTCTCTAGATCTGGCGAAGGCTCTCACCCGGCACCGGAGAGGGTAGCCCTCACCTGAGGTCGACGGTGGAGAGAAAAAGGAAGAAGAAAAAAGTAAAAAAGGAAAACAAAAAAAAGGAAAAAATTAATAAATATTAGAAAATTATCAAAAAATTATTAAAAATTGTCCAGGTTAATGCCGATTGTGCCATGTAGGATGACCGGCGTCCACGTCAGCGAAATCCAGTTAAATTTGGTCATATTGACTCAATTGACAAAACTTGAAAAAGTTTATGACTTAATTGTTAAAATTAAAAGGTTTAAGCTAATCAAGCATAGTACTAGTAACTATGATCCATTGACAAAACAATAGTCCAATCAAGCTTGCTTGATCAAATTACATTACACAGCTGATGTGGAGTCCTCTCACGACGAACAACGATCCTGCCATATTCCCTAGCCCGAAGCTATTCGACGCAGCCAGATTCGCAAGGAGCATGTCGCCCGCCCCATGCGCGTTTGTCCCGTTCGGCGGCGGCCCTCGGATGTGTCTCGGCAAGGACTACGCTCAGCTTCTGATCCTCGTCCTCCTTCACCACCTAGTGAACAACTTCAGATGGACAAATGCAATTCCCGACGAAAAGGTCAAGTTCGACCCGATGCCAATCCCATCACAAGGACTTCCGATTCGCATTCAACCTCATTACGATCGATCGTGATGTCGATCTCTATCGGCGCGTTATTTAAAGCCCGAGTACTTGTTTAGTTGGCAGTGTCACATTAATAAGCTTAATTAGCGCAGGCAGCAGGTGGACGTTTCAGTCACTGCCTTCATGAGTTCATCCTGTGGTTGCGTCTGCGTTTACGTGGTTTCATTGAAACTGCTATGTGTGGCGTGGTTATGGAATAATGGTTGGACTGGTTTGAGTAGATTGAAATGTCCATGTTGAGATGTAGATAGAAAGGTGATGTATTGAGAATGATTCTTGTCCTGTGTACAAACCGTCGTCAATACTTACGAGAGAGCCGTAATCACGCGTCGACGATTTCATCATGTCGCCTTTCTCCAGAGTTTTCGTCGGCACGAAAGCAGCTCCAAATAAAGTCTTGACACATGCTTCTTACAACTTGCCTAGAGCTATCGAATGAATGTGATTCAGAAAGAATTTAAGCTGAACACCCTCAATGTTCCTGATTAGAAAAGATCATAGGATCACTGATATAACTCTCACCGCGTGTTACAAAAATTTAACCCCGACATCGGCGCCGGCAGCTTTAAGTGAAGGATTGACTTCCAGGCATTACTCGATGCACGATTACTAAACAGTTCGATAATGTCAGATCCACGGTACTCAGGGGTTTCTATCCATCCACAAATGCATTTGCTATTAAATGAACAAAGATCTATAACAGAATTATACGAACATAGCATGTACAGAGATCAACATAAGTCTAGGGCACGAAAGCCACTAGATCAAAAGAACAGAGCTCCACCCTGCATAAGCTTGAAGGTACTCTACACCTTTACAATTCTTTATTTTCCTGTGCAAAAATGCTGATCTACGCTGGAACCGTGCTAGAAGCTCAGCTTCGCAGGAGTCCGACGAAACTTGAAATTTAAAAGGATGTGTATGGACTAAGGAACAAGAAAAACTTCCAGCCGTTGCTTTACAGATTCTTGGAACATGTCTTTCTCGAAGTCGCTACTCGAAGGTCACAAAATCTTAAAATGAGACGTGCCAAGTTGATCGCAAGCTCTCCTTCTGCACTCTTTCCAGAGCTTGCAGATTTCTCAGTCAATCATACCTGAAAGTCGTGAAAGCTTAGTCATTTCACTGGAAAGATAAAGCCAAGAGAATTTTGCAAATACATGCCCAAATAAGGTTCGGCAATTGGAACCTTACCATCGATAATTCTTCACGGAAGGACATGAGAGGACTTTCTTGCCATATGGGTTTGTCCGAAGCACAGGAACGTGGGGCCTTACAGCATCCACAAATGCAGCTTTAAGAGCTCCCTGCTCAAGAAAATGAAGACATGATCCACGGGTTATAACGTTGCTTCTGCCTATTAAGTAAGACCCATAATATATCAGACAAAAAGAAAAAGCAACACCCAACATGTAGTTTTTCTTTAACAGTTATGCTCTATTCAAAAGAACTTGTTCATACTGAAAAAGGCAGCAGCATGGACATTGAATAATGGGTGATCCCACCGAAGCCAAAGAGCAATTTCAAATACCTCCAAAATATTGGCCAAGAGCAAGTTCCATGTATCTCAAGGATTGCACTTGAAACAATAGTAAACCTTTTATTCCGTTTACCAAGCACACAAGTGAACTCCTACCAAAACCGAGAGGCTTTTTAAAAATTTCGTCTTTCATACATATCCGGATAACTTCTACTTTATGAAGCCTCTAATTCTGTACCAAGAGGCTTTTTCAAAATTTCGTAATTCATGTATGTTCATCTACTTTATGAAGCGTTTGTTTCTGTCCTCCTTCCATTTGCCACAGTTTCATCATCCTCCCGCACTTTTTGCAAGTTCATGTTCCCCTCCACTTAAAGCATGACAACAATAGTTCAGAAACAGACACTTATCCATATTTTGTAACCAAAATGTTAACAGATCAGATGATACAGCTCAAAAAAATGCCTAAAACCAAGCCACACAGCCCAGACAAGCAAACAGAAGAGCTATCAATTACGGACCATGACGAAACTTTTCAAACTATAACAGACCAAAAACCACGATTTAGCAAGCGAAGAAAGTTTCTTGATTCATATAGATGAAAAGAAATCACTTATTTGCAAGGATTGTGAAACTAAATATAAGAAGGCTTAATCTTAAGAAGGTATTTCGCTGACCTTCGATTTTTCCAGTGCCGCTTGGATGACAAAGTTGCCAAAAGGGTCTTGCATGATCTGAGCTAACCGAGGATCATCTATCAACTCTTGGATAATTCGAGTGCGATGTTCTTCACCAGCAAATTTCAGACATTTCTCCACAACGTTGCTGCTATATTTCTGCATGGACAAGTCCCCATAACTGCCATCCAATTGGTCAAGTATGTCTCTTGTTGCATGGGGCACATGAAGCTCAAAAACAAATTGCACTACATAGTTCCTGCAAAGTAAAAAGGAAAGCAAAAGAGAGATGTAAAAGAGCACCTCCCGTGAGGTAAAACAATTATAGCATATTTCGCAGCTAGACGTTACATGATAAATTTAAAAGGGAGAGGAAAAAGAGATGTAAAAGAGTACCCAAATTGATCCTGTGAAAGAATTAGAGCATTGGATGTGATCCCACAGATCAGATGGCATTTCTGCTCAACACCAGAATGACTGAGGCACTTCTGAAGCACACAACAGCCATGGCGGTCTGTAGCCAGCTCAAGACAATTGGCAGCAGCAGCTTCAAAGAGGAACTGCAGAAGAAACCACAAGTGCTCCATTGAATATTGCAAAATCCCTTTGATGTGTATGATGTTGCATTCAGAAGAAAAACAACATCAAAGGATGCAGTCGCATCAGAGTGAGTAATGGAGGACTACATTTCATGTAAAGCCAATCCTTTATTGAAAACCCAAAAATGAAAAAGGCAAATTCTATCAGATTAAGAAATATGCATGAAAAAAAAGGGCAAAGCGTGGGAAGAAGCTAAGAAGAACTGACAGAAGAAATCATCAAAAACAGGCAAAGTCTCATGCATTATTTATGACATCAACATATAGTCTTAACCCTCAGGTTTTAAAAAGCAACTCTGCAAATGCAGTAGTGAAAGCAAATAGAAAAGATATCAACCATACATTAGAGGCAGCGATGTTCAAGACATAATGAAGGACATGGTGCATTCACTTATGTTGAGCCACCAAAATCCATGACAGAGATATAGAGTTAACTTTTAAAATGATTCTTTAAATTATTGGACTTCATGATTAGAAAGAGGCATTTGAAATGTGACCAAGCATGATCTGAGAAGAAGTATAAGGAAATGTTGCACTCAGAAGATTCGCACCACCAACTATTGATAAGCACCAGTTTCCTTGAGCCAATTGTAACCTGGACTGCAACCTAAGTGTTGACTGTTGAGGATTCTGCTTTGACGAAAGCTATTAAAACCAGAGCTGAACATACTGGACTTTAACACTAAGAAAAAGAAATATGTCGCAAGAATCATCAAGTTAATTGACTATATGTAAATCCATCTTATTCAGACAACTAACTAGTGCTTCAATCATCTTGCTCCACGTTCTTGTGGAATTGGCAAGGTAGAAGCTGAGTTTTAAAACATGCTGACACTTGGGCATTCAGAAAAATAAAGCGTCAGATTGATGCTGCGGATTCTATGTGATCAAGAGGTTTCTCAAAAAACAAAAGTACTCACTGACCTCTTTGTATTCCAGCGGTAAGTAGCGTAGGCAGTGCTGAGCGACATGATTACCATTCGTGTTTTTCATTAAAGTAACTATACCAGGATTTAGGGCAGAAACCACAACAGAAAACTCCTCTGCAGTTTGAAGGGTCTCAAGAACCTTTTGTACAACTCGGGTCCTGTAGTTGACGAAGACAATCAGAACACTGAGCGGAAGTAAAATCAGTAATCAAAAGCACAAACTAGCACATGAGAGAGAGAGAGATACCCATGCATATCACATGAAATGTGAATCAGATCACCCGGTCTCCTAGTGATAACATGAAGTATTTGCATTCTCTGATCCTCATCACACACTTCCAGCAGCTTCTGGACTAGGTAATTGCCAAAAGGATCTGTCATCAGCTCGACTATATGGTCAATGACCTCAGAAAATATCTGCTCAACATCCTTTCTTGTTCCCTCAGAGAACTTCTTTTGGAGAAAGCGGCAACCATTTTGGTCCTTGGCCATGAGATATATTCTTCCGCTGACTTCATCCAAACTGTTACACCTCTGCAACCTCAGATCACTTCTAAGACTGGCTGTATCAGGGAAGGAACCCCATTGGTTCAAACTCTCTGATCGAAAACATCCAGTACTAGGATTGCACAGGTTGTGCAAGTGTTGACCATTCACATTAACTCTTCCACTCCGGCTGATGTGGCTTAGTAATTCGTTTCCTCGAACAGAGCCAAATTTCAAGGCTCGTAATGCATTTAGGCCACATGATCTTGTTAGAATTTTTTCTGGTACAGCCTGTTGGGAGATTCGTCCAAAGTTTTGCACAGAATGGACATCTCCAGAAGAAAACTCGACATGTGGTTGCTTACATTGCGAATTTCCACATGAGCGCAAAAATGGTCCCTGCTTAGATTGTTCGAGTAAGTGAGCCATTGGCATCTCATAATGTGATTGACTAGCATTTTGATTCACTACCCTAGTGTTGAAATAGGCATTATCTTGCACAGCATGCTGAGAATCACACTGATGGCTATACAAGTGCTGCAGATACAGGTGTTGCTGATGCATACTGTGGAAGTGTTCCTCCTCAACATTTCTGCAAGGAAATTGAGACTCATGGATTTGTCGTGGTGAATAGAAGGAAGAGAATTGAGATTGCTGATTTGTGAAATAGTGCGGCTTATTAGGAATCATGGGAAACTCCTGGGTCGGGATAGGTACATTCGGTATGAGAGAAACCCCTCCGCTGATTGGCACTGCAGCAGCACAATATTCAATTGGCTGGCAAGTACCGATTTGTCTCCCACTGTGAACTTCGCCATTAACTTCTACTAAATTTGCATTCTGTTTGCCAAACTCTGTGCTCCGATACTTGTTAGAACCATAAAAGCCGCCATCTCCTGCTTGCCATACATTGTTACATAGGGACTCTCCAGCCAGATCATGAAACCTTAAGCTGACAGGGTACTGGCTTCCCGAGCAAATAGCATCATTCGGCATGGATATACAATTAGTCAATGGATGATTAACAGCTTCCGATGTCAGTACATTGGAAAAGCTCAATTCTGCAAAAGCAGATATGAAGGATTGGTCATCTGGCAGCTTCCTTCCCTCCATTTGAGCAGTTTCGACAAGTGGCCGCTGAACTTCATTCATCGATACATGCAGACCCCCATTAGTTGAATATTTCTCACTTGAAGGCCCTCGGCAGGAATTGACAAGTATGGGCAACGAGCTACCATCCAAACACGCCCTTTTCAGTCTAGATTCCCCAGTGTGTGAATCCCCAGAGGTAGCATTAGGAATCTCGCCGAGAAGCTTCTCGAACTCATCGAACTCTATTTCACGTTTGCCTTCCTCCATTTGCAGCTTCACAAAGTCTGAAAATTCCTTTGCAACAAACAGAGAGATTTACAAACAAGCGAGAGCATCCATGAAGAGAGCTACAATGAATCAAATTTTGATTGTTAAAAGGAAATCCTAATAAAATACAAAATCAGTAACGAACCAAATGACCCTAGCGGCCACAGAGTTGCCAGCTAGTGCAGCTGGTAGAAGTCCCTTGCGGTTGAAGATTTGAAAATGGAAGGGCTACAGCAATTTAGTAGCCCAGTGTTGAACAAATTAAATTTGATAAATAAAAGACGCATGCGTTCGATGCAGGAAAAAACTAGAGACGTTTTATGATTCACATTCACGAAACTCAGAACACCATCATCGCTTTGAATGAGAAAACATGAAAGATGATGGCAAAGCTCTTATGCAAAATCTGACTACTCCTAAATTCTGCAATACAGAAAAGAAGAATGACCATTTTCAAATAACCACACTGTTCTGTCGTTTCTCCAATGTAGTGAGGAGTCTTGACAAGAAGAAAAATAAAGAATACTATTCGTCGTATTAGTTGACACCGAAACAAAGAATAAACGGAAAATTCAACATAAACCAAAGCAGGACTGATCAGGTAACCCCATCCGTCAAAACCAACAAAGACAAAATCGAAGTACTATAAAAGCCAAACCTCCCCCAGTCCACAATCGAGCCAATAAAACACGCCAACCCAGAATTACATAACAATCATCAGACTGATCAACCCAAATCGCAGAACATTTTCTCCTCGATTTTTACGTCCCATGTGCCGGAAAGAAAAAAACATTAAACGGACAACTCAGACCCCACATTTGACCTCTCCACATAATATCAACTCACAAAATGTGCTAAAACCCCCGCAAAACATCGATGATCAGGCCACGATTGTCCAAAAAAACCGTGATCCTCGCATTGTTAGAGCAGAGACACAATCCAAAACCAAAAGGGTGTCACCGAAACATGAAAACAAAATCGAAAGCGCCGAAAACAACAATGCAGATTACAATCAGAGCCGTTCGGTTGATGTGCGTGGGAATCAGTGGAGGCGTACCCGTTTTTAAAGAGCAGGTGATTCCAACATTACGAAAAGACGCATTTTCTTTCGGTTCTTTTTCCCCTCGAGAGAGAATCCTGAAGGAAGAAGACGAAGAAGAAGAAGAAGATGAAGGGTTTCTTGCGATATATAGAGGAAACGCAAAGAGAGTGCAAAAGTGGTGCCGGTAAGGCGGCGTGAAAGAGTTTCCTTAAAAGAGCGAATTTTAAAGGAGAGAGAGAGAGAAAAAAAAAAAACCAAAAAGATTTTCAAGAAGATTGCGAGAGAGAAAATTGAGAGAGAGAGAGAGAGAGAGAGAGGAGTGTGCGCGAGTGTGCGTCACTGGCGAGCTGCGAGGAAACGCGAAATCAACAAAGAAAAATCAAACGACATCCCAACAACGGAAAAGCAGAAACCTTTTCCGCAAAAACGACCATCATCAATCTCATGCATGGGATGGTGTTGGGGGCATGTTTGTTTCTGCGCCTTCTTCCTGTTGGGTCCCTCCCTCTCCCTCTCTCTCTCTCTCTCTCTCTCTCTCTCTCTCTGTTTTTGATTATTTTAATGTTTCTTTCATGTTAAGGGTCTAAGCTCCTATTGTCTTGTTTTTATATATTCGTTCGTTCGTTTTCCTGGTGATACTTTATTATAAAGGGGAATACTTTAATGCGTTGGACCGACGTAGAAGCAATTCTTAATGCCACGCATACATGTGTTTTAGTGAGGTGCTTCTGTTCTTCCATTCGTTCCTGCTGCTCCCGTGGGCTCTCTCCGGTCTTTTCGATTCGTAATTCGACGTTTGGCCGAATGATTAGACGTTTAATTTGAACGTAGCGGCGAATTTTTTCTTTTCGAATCGTGGGTTCGTGTTCGAAGGAAGTTTTCGAACCGTGCTCGTCGCCTTATGAGTTGGAGCCCTTGATGCCAAGGAATGTCGTGATTCGCATTTGTCTATGAATATTACTTGATTCGAAAAGCGCAGATAATCATGTCGTGCCAAAAAAAAAAAAGATGAAATATTATAGCACGTAATGAGCTATAATTTATTCGAGTTATTTATCGTCTTGAGTCTTCACGTTAATGGAGAATAGTATGAGTTCTTCGCCAAAAGGACTGAACATAAGAATTTTATTATCTAAATTGGATTGAAATATTCATGAAGTGGAAAAAGCATGGATCCTTGATATTCAAATGCTACTTGATTAAGATTATCTTTCTCAATTTGTCCTAACTCTAGAGAGTGCAAGTCCATGACAAGTCTTGATAGGATTTGGCCGGAACTAATAAATTTAATTGACCTAACTTTTTTGTTCCTTGTTTTTTATCTGTGTCTTTTGGCAAGGCCTAACTAGACACTAAGCTCGACCTGCTTTTAGATTCCACAAAAGTTTCGTTTAGTGTACTTTTTTTTTTTTGGGGTCCAAACCTTTAGTGTACTTTACAAGCTCTTTTTGTAATACAATGACCAATCGATACGCATTATAATTGGTTGGACTTTGCAAGATAAGTTTAAGAGTGTGGAGAAACTATCTATTTAAATTTGTTGTTGATCAATTTATAAGTAGATACCTATCCCGAAACTGAAATTATCCATGTCTTGCGCTGCTGTATCTCAGAATATATCAAATTAGATGAACACCTCGGTCAAATTTGAGCTAGCGATGTTTTCGGATATGTTCTTCTCATTCTATATCATAATTTAGATTCAAATTCGAGTATGTTCTCACCGTATTCCTCCCAAATCTAATGTTCCCCTCCCTCTGTCACCCTCCTTTCCAACTCTCCGTTTGCTCAATTAGCCAAAGAGATTGTACCTCGTGATTACCAAATCAAATTTGTCCTTCTGGATGACAACGTCTTTTGGATCCGGTAACGCTAACGCGCCGCGTAATTTCGTGCTTTATTGAACTTGTTATGTAACCTCCTTCGAATTTCTAGGAGGGTAATAAATATCTTCATCAATTAATGAAGATATGGAAGTGGAGTTTTTTTTTTTTTTTATCACGAATGGAAGTGGAGTTTAAGGTACCCTTAAATGTTTCGACCCAAGTTTCGAGTTTCAGGAAGAAAAAAAGAACACCACCACGGCATTAATCCTCCTACTAATTAATCATAATTAAAGGTAATTACAATTAGAAAATTTCAAAGGGTCAATAATCCATATCTCAACAAACAACAAATTGAGTTGAACCACGTCATGGACTCAACGAAATCCAAATCTAAACCGACGCGGACATAGGATTTCGCCGTTGCGACCCTTGTTTTAGCTTTCTTTACCAAATTAATGAATTTGAAAAAAAAAAATTAAGGACCGAGTTTATTAAAGAGAATCCCATCAAATGTGGTTTAAATCCATTTACTTATTTTTGGCAACAACAAAAAAAAAAACCCCCATTTGTTCGTCACCTTTTAGTTTCACAAAATGTTGATATTCGCGGCGATCTTTTTTGGTTTGACTAGACACTTCCCGCGGAAGCGAGAGTGATGATCCGACCCTGTATTTTTTAACCTTAAACGACATAAATTCCAACCAAGCTGAAGAAGAATCGACCTTTGACTCTGACCTCAACCATAAATCTCTGACCCGCAGGAAATTACCAACTTTTTTACTCTTGACTGACTCGACCATTGACTTGCTTTTGGGTCCTTTCTTTCACCCGTCACAAAAGACTTTTTGCATAAATGGACCGTGTTTATCTATGTATCGAGAAAGAGAGACGTTTCGGATTGACCGACGAGTGGCCGAGAAACTGGCTTGTGCGTGTGAACTGAAACCAATAAGGAATCGAACGGTTCACACCACTAGCTGCAAATAAATTGATTTGTAGGCCCCTCAAATCGGACTTCAAATTCGTGTCTTACCTTATCCACGAGGCTAATGCGATATTCCGTGGCTTTCTAAAAGACGAGCTTCTTCTGCTGAGGAAAAACGACATGAAGGTCGAAGATGTGATTAAAGATGTGATATTTTGTTTGATGATAGAAGTTATTCTTGCAATTTAGGATCCATTTATTTAAAGGGATAGTATTTCGAAAGAATTGTTTTCCGACTTTTCAATGTTTGAATGACGGAAAATAAATCGATTTCATAAGCCAAAAATAACCAGTTTAGATTGGAGGGAAAACAACTTCCTCGTTTAATAAAAAGGAAAATTGCTTTTCCTAAACCACCAAACAAATGAAAATTAAACATTTATCTTGAAAATGATTTCAAATGGGACCTATTTTCCTTTATAATGAAGTGTTCATTGAAATGCGTTTGTTTTTTATGATAAAGATAAACGCTTTTCAAAAAATCGTTTTTCTGAAAAGGACTTTTCCTTTTCAGGTTAGGAAATTCATTTTTATAACTTTAAGCATGAATATTTTCTTTGATAATAAACGGTTTTCCAATTGAATAGTCATTTTCAGCAAATTAAACGTTAAAAAAATTAATTCGCAAAAAAAGCAAACACACCCTTAATTTTTAAATATTTTGCATAAAGTTTGCTCCAAGTGGCAATACGCCCATGGCCACGTGGACGGCTCTTCGCTGATTGATGGCAAGTCAAGGCCCAAGTCGTGCAACGACTAACCCCCTTGTCTTTTCTTTTGGTGGACCAATAGAATTTGACCCTTTTCCTTTTGGCGACCTCTCTCGGAGGGTTTCGGAAAGATTTCTGTTTCCCGTCATTTTCGTTCTGAGAATTACGCCGAAGTTGTCCATTTGGACCATTTACTGCAAGACAGTGACATTCTGATTTTTCTTTTTCCTTTTTCTTTTTTTTTTTGTTTCTTTTCTATGTTTTGCCTTCTATTCTAACGTTGCAGCAAAGCGGCCACCATCTTACCAACGAATTAAAATCGTACAGTGCCCGTCTACAGTTTACTATACATTGTTCGTCCACGCAACGGATACAGCCAAACCTAGCATAAAACACATCGAATGTATCCATAATCTTTGCCACCTTCCCCCAGCCCGACAAGCCTTCAGATTTCCTCAGGCATGAGTAACATCACATACCGACCTCATACAGGCGACCAAGCACAAGGAATCAATCCATTATGCGTGATGAGATTGTCGTTGAATGAGAGTAACTCGAGAAAAAGATTTCCCTCCGAACAGAACCCAAAAATTGTCGAAAGCATACATTTATATTGCAAAATTGCGCACTACCTGCAACACTAGCTTTAGCCTAGTCACATCATCGATCGACTTAATGTACAAAAATAAGGGGGAAGAAGAGAAGCCGAGACACCATTGCCATCAATGTACTTCTTCCGAGAGAAGGTCGCGATTTATTTGCTCTCTATCCTCAAATCCCTCAATATCCATAACCTGGAACAACAGTGAAAGAAAAACAATCGTCGGCTTAGCATGCACATCAAGTAACGAAAGCATGAGCCATCATCTCATGACCACAGGGCCATCCCATTTTGCAGGTTCAGAAGGGAAAATTACCTGAGTTGTCCATGGGATTGCCAGCCGGAATTGATTCGGGCTCCTTGATCTCGACAACTACACAATCTGACATCAAGAACGTTTTTGCTACAGAAGCTGCATGCTCCAAGCAACACCGAACCACCTGATCAGAGAAAAAAAAAGTCAGGCTAAGCCCCCAACCCCATTCGAGCAGAGAGAACTAGATTCTCTTCCAGTAGTAGAATAAGCACGTTGAAAGATGAGAAGACAAAAACAAAGGCTTGTTGGTTCTCCTATTTGGCCATCGAAAAGCAGATCATATCAGGATTCACATTCTTCGAAAAGTCATACCCAGTCCAATTACCTCACAAGTTACAGAGTTCCAATATCACTGGCGTCAAAGCCACATATTACATTAGTTATTGCAAAATTACAAACATGCACAACCAATTCTCATGGCTAACGGTTCTTTCCAGAACTAGCTTTATGTACACTACCAGATTTATGACCAGATGCCACTTTTCCTCAAGAAGGAATAACCAGGGAAGTACCACCAATGAAAAAAGGACATCCCAACAGCAGCTCATTATTCCTAACTTTTCAATCCAAATGACACTGAACACTAGAGCTCACCTTAGTGGGATCGATGATTCCAGCAGCCATTAAGTCTTCATATTTGCCGGTTGCAGCATTATATCCGTACTTAAAATTGTCACTCAAGAGAATCTGAGGTAAGATTACAAATGAGGCATCAAAATCAACCAAAAATGAGGCTAAACAATTGTAGCTATGAACTAGCGGCAGAAGTTACCTTCTCACTGACCACACTTCCATTAACACCAGCATTTTTGGCGATCAACTTCAGAGGGTAACTCAAAGCTCGCTTAACAATGTCTGCCCCAACCTATGGTCAACCAAGATAATTCAGATCAAAACCCATACACAAAGGAGGCTAGGGGCTTCAAAATTACATTTTGTTTTTTATTCTGTGCCAAAGGCATTATTAGAAAGTTTTCATTCTAAAATGAAAGTGGAAAATTTGAAAAGTTTTCAGAAACCAAACAGGCCCTAGATGCCTTCCATCTTTTTCCTCCCAGGAACAGAAACTGCATATGAACCAAGTAGAGACTTTAATCATAACTACACACTCCAGATGTAAACATAAAAGGTTACCTTTTCTTCATCATTGTCAAGCGTGGCCTTGATGGCATCAACCTTTGATGCAAGTCTCAGCAAAGTACAGCCACCACCAACAACAATTCCCTCCTCAACGGCAGCCTGATAAACAAAAGCAGTGCAGTCAGCTTCTTCTTTTTTTCAAGTCCATTGATAACTCATAACATACAAGTATACTAGGCTAGTAACATAAATTTCATGAGAGAACTTCTGCAGAACATGCAAATTACCTTAGTAGCATTGAGTGCATCTTCAACTCTCAACTTCTTTTCTTTTAGCTCTGTCTCGGTTTGCGCTCCAACCTTCAAAGCCGACACCAAATCAACACGCAGAGTAAAAGACCACGTATAAAGGTCAATGCTAAAGTAAACAAAAGTTTACCTGTATGACAGCAACACCACCAGAGAGTTTTGCAATCCTTTCATTGAGCTTTTCTCTCTCATACTCTTGCTCCGCAACCTACCAAAAAAAGATGCATGTATGCATCAGTGCCTGCCTGCCTTAGCGTGTATGTGACTTTATGTTTGTGCCCTAGAGAGAGAGAGAGAGAGGAGACCTCGATAAGATTCCTAATCTGAGCGACCCTTTTAGTCACTGCTTCCTGGGTGCTTCCATCGCCAACAATTGTAGTTGTGTCCTTTGTAAGCACCACCTTCGAAGCATGCCCTAGCACCTCCTTGTCAGCTTTATCCAGGGTAAGGCCCACCTCCTCTCTAATGACAGTCCCTGCAGGTAGGTCCAAGGGCATCAGCCATAATAAAGGAAAAGAATTGGTAGAGAAGCTCCTATGCCACACACAGAAGGCCAACTAAATTGGAATAAGGGCCAAGAAAGATGTATACCTCCCGTCAATATAGCAATGTCATCAAGGTACTGACTTTTGCGCTCTCCAAATCCAGGAGCTTTAATGGCAGCAATCTTCAAAGCTCCTCTCAGTTTGTTCACGACAAGAGTTGCCAAGGCTTCCTGTTCAATGTCTTCTGCGACAATCAAGATGGGGTAACCACCTCTAATGGCATCTTCCAAGACATTAATCAGATCCCTTGCATTTGTTATCTTCTTATCAACAAGAAGCAACTGCACGAACATAAACAATTTGAGTGAAAAGCAAATGTGGTGATACTTATATGTTAAAATTAGGTGTTCCATTGTCTGAATGGTGAAATAGAACAATAATTCGCACCCAAGCAACACACCTTGCAATTCTCATACTCAACAGCCATTTTCTCGCTATCAGTCACGAAATATGGCGAGATGAAACCGCGGTCAAATTGCATTCCTTCGACAACGTAAAGACTGTTCTCAGCACTTTTTCCTTCTTCAAGAGTCACCACACCCTTCCGACCCACTTTACTCAAGGCTTCAGCTATCATATTTCCAACTTCATAGTTGTTTCCTGCACTAACGGCTGCAACATCTGCCAATTCACTATCCTCAACCTCCTTTGACATCAATTTCAACTCACCCACAAGGGCCTTGGTTGTTTTCTCAATGCCTCGAGTAATGAGGACAGGGTTTGCACCTGCAGCAACCACCTTGACACCTTCAGCAATAAGACCCTGTGCAAGAACAACTGATGTTGTTGTACCATCACCAGCCAAGTCATTGGTTTTTGCAGCTGCCTGCCTCACTAGTTTGGCACCGATGTTTTCAACGGGATCTTCTAGCTCAACCTGAGGGGAGGATCCAAAAGTTAGGAAGTATCACAGTGTTGCAACATGAAAGTGCTTAAATATATTCTGAGAGGTTGACATGCAGAAAATTAACGAAATTAGTTGCAATCAGGTGCAGATGCTTATGATAGATCAATAATGACCCAGATATTTTTAAAAGCTTTTCAGATAAAATCACTTCGAATTAGGCCCCAAAAAATATCATAGTTCAGGTACCTCTTTTGCCACTGTCACGCCGTCATTAACAATTTTTGGGGAACCATACTTGCTCTCCAGGACTACATTTCTTCCCTTCGGACCAAGTGTAACCCCAACTAAATCTGCAAGCTTGTTTACTCCGGTCTGGGGAGAAAGACATATAAGAGGATTGACATATCTGAAGCAAGCCTAACACAATTCAGAAAACTTATAAATACTCAAAGACTCACTTGCAACTTTTTGATAGCTGATCCATCCTTATTAAAGTACAGATCCTTTGCCATGGCACAGATCTTGGGCTCCCGTGATTTTCTTAGACTAACGCTCCGCCTTCTACCAAATGAAGAGGAAGAAATGGAAGAAACGGAAGACAACTTGTCCAGTGGAGTTGCTAGTTTCTTATCCATTACACAGTTGCCAGGAGCAGCCAATGAGCCAACTGAAGACATGGCTGTGAAAGTTGACGCCATTTGCTCCTTAAGGCTGAAAACATAGGACACCAAGTTAATCTCAGCCACAACAAGCAAAAAGTGGATAGCCCAAGAAGCACAAGAAAACAATGAAAACACTCGAGCGTGGCAATGCATGAAAACTAATCATGAGCAGATGATTCCAGAGTCCACGGGCAAAGTAACTTCGAGCTGAACTCACTTTATATGGGCTCAAAGCAACACAAATTGCATGCCTGGAGTTTAGGACCGCTACTAGTCTAAGGTCACGACACTTTTGGTGTCTTATTTACTCCATTCCATCAGGAGGATACTAATGAGGCCAAACCAAGGAAGCGAAGCTACAATCTCAGCAACTCCCATCATCCTAAACAAAATAATGCAGCTAAGAATAGCTCCGCAAAGCTAATATCCCCAAACAATTTAACTAAGAACTTACAAGTTCCTAATGACTCGATGCTTAAACTAGCGCAAAGGTGATATGCTCCTTCTTCTCTTTTGGGCATTGACTTAGACAGAGGAGACACGACCTAATTTCCCCCGAGATGATTCTTCGCCAAGCTCTTCAACCACGAGTTCAAACACACACATCATGCCATAAGCTAACGATAGAAGGAAGGACCTGATAACTACAAAAGCGACGAAATGCGCGAGAACACAGCGAAACGCTTCATTTCGACCATCGCAGGAAGCGAAATCCGAAGCTCGGGATCCTAGAAATGGCGGAACATCGAATGAAGTTTCGCGAGAACGGAACACGACGAGCAAAGGAACGACGATTGAGAGGATCAGGCTTACCCGAAGTTACCTCCGACGGCGAGGAGAGGGAGAGAGCTCTAGGGTTTAGTGAGGTTTTGGATAAGAGGCGCTCGCAGCGACTTTCGACAACATCGAGGAAGAGAGAGTAGCTGATGAGGTTTATATGGGAAGGGGATGGAGAAAACGTCCATTCCATCGCTCCTGAAGCTTCGGCTCAATCTGGGCCGTTGGATTGGAAGCGTCGTCGGCTTCTGTCCTACCTTAGAACAGTCTAGAACTTTGGACATGCTTGTTGCCTCGTGCCTCGCCACACGTGTGGAGGAGGTATTCTCTGTTCTTTTTTACTTTGGCTAGCTTGGTTTTTATTTTCTTTTCGGAAGTGTATTTCTTTCTTTTCTTTTCTTTTCTTTTTGCTAGAACTCTTTTTTTTGTCGGATTTTTTTGCTAGAACTTGGAGGTGTGGCTTTTTTTCGAGTGCATTTGTTCTACGAAAAATGAATGATTTGGTTGTATTGCCTACAAAAATAAATAAACGAATAATATCATCCACGAAAATATTAAGATATATTTTTTTGTCAATAATGAAAGCATTTTTTATTAGTTTTAGAAAAATGTTTTCCAATAGCCAAATTTGATGGATCTCTTAAGTTTATTTCACTGGCGCTTGGCCCCAAGACCACAGGGGTCTGGCTTGAGACCTTGGTTCTCGTTATTAGGTTTCTAGCGCCCGTGCTTGAGTACTCGACTCTTGCGCCCAAGTCATTGGAGCCTGAGGCTGGGTCCATGGCAACGAAGCCCAAGACCCTAGTTCGATGTCAGGTTTGAGTCCATCAAGCCCGAGCTTGATTCCTCAACTGTTGGGCCAAGGTTTCTTGAGGCTTGGCCCAAGACCTTATTACCTATGCCATAGTTCTTGACGGCTATGCTTGTGTACCCAATTCTGAAGCCCAAGTCATCGTCAACCAAGGCTTGATCCACAAAGGTCGGGCTCAAGACCCTAGTGTCCATGTCATACTCCCTAGCGACAATGCTTGAGACCCTAATGCCCATGGCTGGATCCTGGGCAACCATGCTCGAGTACTTACTCTCGTGCCTATGTCATTGGCTCTCGAGCATGGTTATTCAATGGTTGAGTTTGGGTCCACAAAGGCTGGCCAAAACCAAAGCCTCAGTGCCCTACTCAAATCCTTTAGCTACCATGCCCGGCTTCGTGCTCAAGAACCAGCACCCAGGTTTGAGTCCATCATGGCAAGCCAAGGTTCCCAGTGCCCATGCTCAGGTTTCCAATGGCTGGGCCGAAAAACTCGGCTCTCATGAACAGGACTCCAACGGCTGAGTATACCTAATATCATATGCGAATATTGCATGCCTCTTTAGGAAAATAAAATTAAGTTTTCATTTTTCTAGTTCATTTTCAGATTTCAGCTGAAAAGTGAAAAATATTGCTATTTTCCTTGAAAATGATCTCTTGAAAAATATTTTCCAAAATATCAAAAAAATTCACGAAACAAACGGAGCCTTAATCCATAAGCCAAACACGTCATTTGGTCGCCTTTGGGCTTAGGATGAAAATTGGAAACTGAATTTGAAAACGAGTTCCTCAGCATTCTCCCGTTTTCATGCTTCACGATTGTTAATTTGTTATTGTTGATTCTAAAGCAGAATTGAAGGGGGAAAAAGACGAAGAACCAATAATTGTGCGAAAATTTTGCATTTTGGTTTTACGAGACTATAGCTACTCCTACTCGATTTGGGTCGGACACTCTCGGTTACTGGCCCAGGCCCATAAAGTTGGGCCTTTTGATCTTGGTCGGGCTTTGCCTCTCCGGGTCCTCGTAGCCTATTAGGCTCTCGTCGTCCTTTCTGTGTCGAGGTCGAAGCCGCCTGCAATAATAATGCGAGAATAGTCGTAGATCATATAGTAATCGATTCATGAGGTTTGTAGGATATTTCACGAATCTCCAAATAATTAAATCTCCACCTCCGTGCCCATAATTTACCAAAATCATACTTGAAAATCAAGATATCATGCGATAGTGCATCGGTCATCTTCTAATTATCTTAACTATATAAACACTGTTTGACAATATTTTTCTACGTCAAACATATGCTCGTGGTACGATTAGTGCAGTTTTTTTTGGTAACCCAAGATTAATTAATCGGTTAATAATATCCCTATCAACGGCGCGAATTGTTTTGAATAATCATTGATCGACCGAGGTCAAACCGAAAGAGTTGCACTTGATAGGGTTGGCTAAGTTAGACGCTATAAGGTCCTCAAAGCACTTTATTAGAGCGGTAGCCTTCGAAACCCTCTCCATCATAGGCATCTTCTTTTCTTTAATTCGCCTTTTACTAAACAGAAAGAGCCCTAGCAAAAGACATACGTGAGGGAGAAGAACATGGTGATGTGCCCTACATAGAACCATGTGCCCTAGACATCAATTGATGTCAGCACATGGAGAAATGCATTCCATGTCGAGAGCAAGATGATACTGTTACCTATATAGCTTTCTTGGCCTTCATTGCTCGGTCAGAAAGGGGTGAAATCAAAGCCTACATATTGAACTCCCTAACAAAAAAAATATTGTGTGCACTAGCATAGAATTAGGATAAATTGGCACTTACGGTAAGTGATATGGTAGATGCTTATTACATATTAAATATGGCATATTTAACAAAATATATTCACTTACCGTATGCCGCATTCACTTGGAGTACTAGGACCCTAATCCAATCTTAGAAATTTTACAATTACTCTTTTCAAAAACACATTTGTCGTGGAAGAATGTTTGATAGACATACTGAGATGGATACACAAAATTTAACTTAAAATGCCTATTGGTTATTTCATTATCTTTCATTCCATAAAAGGCTCGCCTATAATTCCCCCCACACATATAATTGTACAGTAAGAAAAGGACAATATAGGATTACCCAATTGATGCATTGCATTAATTTGCCGGTTTTGATTCTCAAAATAGAGCTTCTCGAAATGACCGAAAGATGCATGAGTCTTGTTGGCTTTGTCTCCCTTTAGGTGCAACCCCTGGGGATATTGCAAATTCCCTAATTCCGATATGGATGATCTGCCTTTGATCGGACCGAGGATACGGACTTAATATAGTGTGCGAAAGCTGACCCCCAATATTATACAACCGTCATAATAAAAATGCGTGAATGTAATGAGGAAAGATCGCCCTCTTTCTCATCAACCGATGTCAACTCCCCCCCTACAAAATTTTCCACCCATCAAGAAAAGGGTACGGTCACTTCTTTCGTTCTTGGAGCAGCAATATTTGCTTCATGGATGCAAATGAGTGCAGATAGCTGACACATACCCACCTAAAGCACTGGACTAAAAACACTTTCATTGTTCTCCAAGGGACTCGATGTCTGCGCCTCTTTCTTTTCTGTTTCCTATGCATTGACAAGTGATGAATCAAAGCTGCAAGAATCGATATTCGAGGAGACATTAAGGTTGGAGAAAGCAAGAGGAACATTATCTTGGCCAAATGACTTTCATTCCAAGTGCTTGCTCTCGAGTATCCTGCCCACTCTGATCTCGAGATGAAATTTTCCCTCCACCTCACTGCCATAGATTCCTCATTATGACTTCTGGGTAGATACTAGATCTCTATAAACCAGGGAGCAAAAGCAGAAAGTTATAATGACCATCGATCATTTGTATTCATGATTACTCTTAATCTTAAGCTAGATATTGCAAATTGACTACTGACAATCTTATTCCATCTGAGTCCTTACAATTGAATTATGGGAAAGGACAAAGAATCATGAACTACTTTTTTCAGCTTAGCCTTGAAAGAGGAGGCAGTTCGGTGGGTTTGGTACTCTTTAAATTGGCCAAACAAAAACTTGTTTTTTTTTTAGTCTGGCAGAAGCAGTGGATCCCACCTTCATCAAGAGAAGGCCATTTGTCATCTAATTTCAGCTAATCAACCACCTGGCTGTGGGGTCAAATGGGTTTCTTTTGGTTCTCATATTGGTTCTGATGCTGATGATTAATTTGATTGATGACCTATATTGAGATTGATCTGTTAATTCCACATACTAAGTGATGTGACACTTTAAATGAGTTTTCAACCAAGTGAGCCATATTCAAACCCAGCAAGAGTCTTCCACGGTAGCAACTTCGTAAGCCGGTATTTGGATGCCCGGACAGCATTTTAGCACTAATCTGTCTCTTTAGCTGAGGAACCTTATTTTTCCTGGAGCTTGGCTTTCTGGATATGTTCTTCAATGAACGTAACCTGCATGTAGGGCACCTTAAACCTTTGAACTATAACTACATATTGGATCGCCTGATCAGTCCTACATACTACAGAAGAGGACAGCTCATTCGAAGTCTGCATTGTATTTACAATGAATATGTCTATGCTATCATCGGTGCCTACATTGCTAGATTCCATTACATGACTTTTGCATTTCACACGGCAGATTTTTTTAGAGTTTTTGGTAGAAGAGTATCTATAGATAAGTTGATCAGGAATATTTGGAGATTCACTGATTCATCAAGAAACTTCAGTTTGATTTGATTCAGTATCCATATATATGCAAGGGAATTCATCATCTTTATCAGCAAGAAGTTGCATGCTGATCTATGTGAATGTCCAGATGACTTTGAGCATACCTGCTTTTTGCTTTGAGGTCTTCTTGAAACTTGGCCACTAGCTGGCCTTGTGTCTCCAACATTATGACTACTCAAAATAGTTGTTTATATATATATATATATATACATAAAATGATGTTACTGACTTAGGAAGACATAATTTCTCTTCCCATCCTTGGGAATGATTTCATTAGTCTTTTCACAATCCAGATAACTCAAAATTGCTCTAGAAGGTAAGAGTCAAAGCACGTAAATGATCTCTCCATAGATCTTTGCACTTGAAATTACTGCTTATCAAAGCAAGCTAGGTGCTTTACATCAATCAAATTTAGTAAAATCATGGTGGTGCAATTATAGGGAAGTTATGTGGAGATGCCATTTGCCAAAGCAAAGTTCTCAAGTTGAACCTGCCTAATGGTTCTGCATGATGTGAAACTTAACTTGGCAGGAGAAGAGTGTTTGATAAGCATTAGGCATTGATTGCAAACTCGCGATCACGCAATGTTTAATTGAATTGACACGGTTCGGTGGTGAGAATCTAGCATATTTAAGCAACGATTTCATACAATGTGCTGCAATAAGTTGGCTGTCTGTCTAGTCTTGTAAGTGCCTATATGTCTGTATATGTTTTATGTAGAAACCTAGCAGCTCCAATTTGAAATGATCATTCCTGCCAACCACATATCGGGGCATAATGGTTGACTGTTCTCTTCCATATCGACATCGTGTTCTTCTTGAGAGGAGTTAGGCCTTTAATGACGATATGACATTAAACAAGAACTAAGTGAATTAGCTAATGATACAAAGTGATCCTCCTGACAATTATCCCCTAAATCAGACTATAGAAGCCGTTATTGCTTTTGGGAGAGCACTAAGAAGTCATACACAGGTCAGTTTTTCTGAAGTAAACCTTTGATAAGTAAACACTAGCTATACCTAGAGAGAGTATTCTGAGACATTAAGAAGAAGAAGAATTGCAGCAAGAAACTTTATGCTGGACAGTGAGTATTAAAGCAAATGTCAAATTACTTATCAGTACATACTCATTTTCCTTCTCATGATCATGTTCATCTATTTGTGCTAGATTTTTTGTACATAAACTTAGTCTCCAGCTGCAATTGCACCTGTAAGGTATACACACGCGCACACACACAGAGCTATAGATATACAGTATAGACTTCATAAGATCACAGTTCACAGAGAGAGAGAGAGAGAGAGAGAGAGAGAGAGAGAGAGAGAGAGGAGATAGCTTGCTTCATTATCTACCATCCATATATCTTTGAAGGGAAAAAAACATGATGAATCTACAGCAGGAGCTGGATATTGTCACGGCTCATCTCTCTCTAGCAGTTTATTGAAACCTTAGACTGCACGCACTTTCCACAACAGTCTCTCCATCCCATCACTATTTAAACCCTAGAACTGCACCGTTCTTTCCATGGAGAATATAAACATGAAAGAACATTATGCCCATGATCTCCATTCTTTCTGGAGCCTATGGCTCTCAGTTTCCTTCTTTTTCATTTACTCAACATGCTCGTCCGAACCAGATGTAAGCACCATTGCCTAGAACAAAATTTCCTAGATATAGTGTTAGCTTCATCTGCCTAGCTAGCTATATTTGCCGTTAGTAATGTATCCAACTCTTCTCTGTTCAAATGACAGGTTCATATAGTCTACTTAGGGCACAGCGCACAGCATGACCATCAACTCACCTCAGACTTGCATCAGCAACTCCTCCTTAACGTTTTCGAAAGGTGCATAACCTTTCTTCTTTCCTTTTTTACCTTGCCCCACTCAAACAAAGCCAGCCCTAATCGGTAGTCCTCTTCTGGTGATAGACTGATAGTGTGCTGCTATGAAACGAGACTGATCATCAAAAGCCCAACTGATCTTTAACCTTTCTTTATTTATTTTTTTGGGGTCCTGGGTCTCACTTTTCCAGCGAAGAAGAAGCTGCACAGTCCATGATCTATTCCTACACGTACGGGTTCTCCGGTTTCGCGGCAAAACTCACATCGGACCAAGCCGCCATCATAGCCAGTGAGCATATATCGATGAACTGAGTTCTCTTCGAGAGACCACATAAACCAGAGAAGTAAGATTTTATGGGTGACCGTACTTACATGTATTGATGCGTGTGGGTGTGTAATGCAGGGAAGGAAGGAGTAGTGTCGGTGTTCAGGAGCAAGATTCTGGAGCTGCACACGACGAGGAGCTGGGACTTCATGGGCCTTCCATTACAGGAGAACCCTGATGACGACGAAGCCCCTCAGGGTCTATTCTCATCAACCTTTGGCAATGACGTCATTGTGGGGGTCTTTGACACAGGTCTCTCTCTCTCTCTCTCTCTAGTAAAATTTCATACCAGCTCTAGCATTGTTTTGTGCGACCTATGATCTGTTCTCTTTGAAAAGATAACCTAAGTGTCTTGACCAACTTTCAAAAGCAAAATTTAGGGTAAAAAAATTAATATGTTTTTCGTGTTCGGGTGATTGTACTGAATTTGATTTGAGTTATAATAGCTTGAATGCTTCGAGCAAAATCGATTTGTCAAATTATTAAAGTAGAATTTAAACTGATGGACCATATCTAATAGTCAATATGAGTCTGTAGCATCGTCTAATAGGTCAATTTGGTATGAATTAGTCTTAGCGTACGAAATCCACGGGACCCTTTTTGCCTGAGAAGAGTTTTGTTTGATCTCTTAAAGTTTGGATACCAAAACATTTATAAAAGAACTTGCTTGCTTTTACATTTGAGAAAAAAAAATTGATTTTAGTTTAGTATTTTAATGAACGTGTATATGATCCAT
Source organism: Metrosideros polymorpha var. glaberrima (assembly GCA_001662345.2). Classification (NCBI taxonomy): domain Eukaryota; kingdom Viridiplantae; phylum Streptophyta; class Magnoliopsida; order Myrtales; family Myrtaceae; genus Metrosideros; species Metrosideros polymorpha. The sequence continues at coordinate 21,949,227 of BCNH02000002.1, read as the reverse complement.
CTCTGAGGAAGTTTGAACCCGAATGACCTACTTTAGTCATTCTAAAACATATCGTGAGCGCCATATAAAGCACCAAAACTAGAAAATTGATTGTTGCAGTAATTCCATTTTTTGGGCCAGCATGAGCTAATTAACTCATGGATGATGTGATGATTCACATGAAGGGATATGGCCTGAATCCGCAAGCTTCCGGGAAGAGCCCGGAATGGGCCCGATCCCGCGGACTTGGAAGGGAGAGTGCATGTCGGGCCAGAACTTCAGCCCGTCAACCGCTTGCAACCGCAAGCTCATCGGAGCCCGGTACTACTTAACCGGTCTGGAGCAGCAGCTTGGCCTGCTCGACACCGCCTCTGAAACCGAGTACCGCTCGCCCCGAGACTGGCTTGGCCACGGCACTCACACGGCCTCCACGGCTGTCGGCTCCACAGTCCACAACGCCAACTTCTTCGGGCTCGGTTTGGGCACGGCCCGAGGCGGGGCCCCAAGGGCCAGGCTCGCGGTGTACAAGGTCTGCTGGAACAAGACTGGCGACGGCAGTGGCAAGTGCAGCGAGGCCGACATTATGGCGGCTTTTGAGGGCGCCCTAAAGGACGGCGTCCACATAATATCCGCGTCGTTTGGCACGTCAATAGCACAGTTGCTCCCGTTCTTCAATTGGAGCGCGGATATTGGGAGCTTCCACGCCATGCAGAAGGGCGTGACGGTGGTGTTCTCGGCGGGGAACTACGAGTACTCGCCGGACCCATCGACGGTCAAGAACGTGGCCCCGTGGTCGATCTCCGTTGCAGCTTCGACAATCGACCGCTCGTTCCCGACACCTATGGTCTTCGACAACACGGTCACTATCTTGACTGTCATGGTAGTATGACATTTACCAATCTTTATGTTAAAGCACCTTTGTCGAAATAATTACCCTGAAATCTTGTTTATTACAGGGACAAAGCTTGGTCACCACCCGAATATATGCAAACTTGGCAGATGCCAGGTCGCATTTTTACGACGGGTGAAGCATTATGTTCTTGTTTCCTAAGGGATTTTGTTCACCGAAAGCCTTTGAATCAAACTAGCTCAAATTCATAACCGGTCTCATTCTTTTCTTCTTCTCTCTTTCTCTTTTGAAATTTCAGGACTTGTTCCCGGGGAAGATGGAACAAAAAGCCGGCTTCCGGCAGAGTCATCCTATGCTTTTCAACGGTGGGAATGATAACGAGTGCCGAGGCAGCGGATGCAGTCAAGACAGCCGGTGGATCGGGGTTGATCTTCGTCGAGCCTCTAGCCAGGCAAGTCCCTTACGTCGATGTGGTCCCGACAGTTTACATCGACATTTACCAAGGCACGAAGATCCTACACTACCTCGGTTCGTCCGAATGGTATGATCATGCAACTTATTATGACACCTCCTCTTCTATTCCATTAATCGCTACTGAGATCAAATCGACGAGCCCTCGAGTGATCACTTCAAATTCTTAGGTATACGTTCATTAATTTTCGTTCTGAAGTACCAATTTTTTCGGAGGAAAAGGCAAGATGAACGTTAATTTTGAATTGCGGTATCATTGGTCCAAGAGATTGTCCTAGAGTCTTCAAATGCTTAAGTCAAGACTAATTCTAATGAATGCTTGTATCGTTGCTGTTAATTTGTTGAACATTGTGGACATTTAAGGCGCCCGACAGTGCAAATAACGCCGACTAGATCAGTAGTCGGGAAGGTGCCGGCACCAGTAGTGGCATACTTTTCATGCAGAGGACCTAGCGCTCTATCGCTCGATATTCTCAAGGTATGTTGATTCGCCGATCAAATTGATAAAGAGAGTCCGTGATTCGTGTATCAGCACAAAGATACGTAGGAATCGTTGCGATTATCTTATGTATGATATGGCAAACAGCCAGATTTAAGCGCTCCAGGAGTCAACATTCTAGCAGCTTGGCCTTCGAATACGCCGCCGACTCAGTCTTCTTCGGACACACGCTCGGTGAATTGGAATTTTCAGTCGGGAACGTCCATGTCGTGCCCTCACGTGACCGGCACAGCTGCACTTGTCAAATCAGCTCACCCAGATTGGTCTCCGGCGGCCATCAGATCGGCGCTGATGACAACCGGTAATTGACTATCGACGCTTTCGACCGAGCAGTCCTCATCCAATTTGATTTGTGCAGTTCCGATGCAGCAGTCAATTTCCGACAATGATGTCTTGCCGGCTCAAGTGCAGGATTAGCCTAGCGTTTTGTCATATGAATAAATATCAAGGACGATATAGTGAAATTGTCTTCCTCATGCAATTTTTCTTGTCTCAGGACATCATAATGCCAGGACACAGTTCGTGTATTTCTCTGCTCACTTCTTGTTTTTTGCCCACTCTTACAGCTTACACCAAGGACACCAACTCTGAATACTTCCTGTCTGGTGGATCCACGAAACCCTCCGACCCATTTGACATCGGCGCTGGCCACATAAACCCGACGAAAGCCATCGATCCAGGGCTAGTTTACGACATGAAAACCGGGGACTATGTCATCTTCCTCTGCAACCTCGGTTATACCCAGAAACAGATAGCAAGGCTGGTCCTTCCAGGGACCGAAAGCACCTGCCCGCGCGTTCACGCCAGCAACTCGAACCTCAACTACCCCTCGATCACGGCCTCGGATCTCCAGACCACAATGACAATCAGGCGGACTGTGCGAAACGTCGGCCGGAACAGGAACGCGGTCTATATTCCTCGCGTCGTCAGTCCTAGTGGAGTGGAGGTGGCGATTTGGCCCCGATTGCTGGTTTTCTCGCGCTATAGGGACGAGAACACGTATTACGTGACGCTGAACCCGCGGAAGAGATCCGAGGGGAGGTACGATTTCGGCGAGATCGTCTGGTCCGACGGGTTCCACACGGTGAGGAGTCCACTGACCGTCTGTGTGAACAACAGCGGCGATGGTTCCGACTCCATGTCCTCCGCTTAACATCTAGGCTCAAGCGGGTCGTTTGTTGTTCGTCTCGTAGTCCACCTTTTCAAGATTTAATAATCATTAGGCTGCTGTTACAGCCTAATCTTGAAGCGAACCGTCGCTCTACTTGTAAGAAAGACGTCGCCATGCCTCTAGGAAGACTGTATCTTGTTGATCAAGAGCGATTCCCGGCCAAAGTTGAATAACGACAGCGATGTTTTCGCCGTTTCCTTTCCTTTTCGACCCCAGGTTTTCCTAGTTCAGAATGTCTATAGCATTTTCGGGGGAAAATTTGTCATTTCAGTCCTAAACCTATT
>BCNH02000002.1:21920494-21945439 GCA_001662345.2 Metrosideros polymorpha var. glaberrima | reverse complement strand
AAATATTTTAAAAAAATATTAAAATATATTATTTTGGCCGGTCGGTTGCCGGCCGACGTGCCACGTTAGCGCCGGCCGGCCAAATGGACTGAACGGACAGAATTGTAAAAGGTTTAGGACTTAATTGGAAAAAAAAAAAGGTTTAGGACTGAAATGGTAAAAGTGCAATAGGTTTAGGACTGAAATGACAATTTTTCCCATTTTCGGGTGAAGTAGAAGACATTTGATTCTTGTTCTTGGAAGAGATCGAGGCCACTGACCTGCAATTCGACCCGAGGCTGAAGCCATATCTACACCTTTCGTGCTTGGATTTTACTACTTTTCTCTGATTCGATCAAAGACGTGTCATTCAAGCGGGATTGACCGTATTACCTCGCAAGGAATTACTTTTTACGCTCTTAACTTTCTCTCACCCATTTGATTAAGGGCTGATTTGAAAATTTGCACACCTAACATAAATAATCACGAAAATTAGTTTAAAGTAAATGTGGTATGAATATACTAATTGAGGATTTTTTGTGACTAGAAAATTAGTTTGGGGTAAATGGGGTACAAATGTACCAATTTGTTATTTTTAGTAGTATTAACCCTTGTTTTTGTTAAGAAAATATTTTTCAAGTTATAAGTTCTCAAATAAATACTAGCAAAATAATAAATAAGTTTCCAAGTAAATCAAAGGCTTAATTCCCTAAAAAAAAAAATCCCAATTTGAGGTCGAATCCCAATTTTGTGCCCATGCTTTGTCTCAAAAGAAACCCTAAACTTTAGGTTTAGTCCCAGATTTACTCCGAACTTTTTTTGTTTTAAAAAAAAACCATCAACCTTAGATTTAGTCCTAAATTTGCCCTGAATTTTTTTGTCTAAAAAAACATTATCAACTTTCAATCTAGTCTCAAATTTGCCATGTTAACTCTCCGTCCAAAAATCATCATTAGTTATTTGATATGGCATTTACACATTGGTAACAAATCAACATCAACAAAATGATGCGGAAATTTATGTCCAAAACGAAACCGTATTTTGATATGAAAATTAGGAATGATTAATGGCGATTTTGGACAAAGGGCAATTGGGGGCAGGTTTGGAACTACATATAAAGTTGGTGATTTTTTTTAAAAGGAAAATGTTCAAGTAGATTTGGTACTAAACTTAAAGTTTGGGATTCTTTTATTGATAAAAAAAAAAATTGGGGTAGACCTAAGCTGGACTTAGAGCTGTTTTTTTTCAAGACAAAAAACGGTTCGATAGAGAATTGGTGGTGTATCTAAAGTTGGGATTTTTAAGGAGATTAGGCCGTAAATCAAATCTTTACATATTTACTTTTTCTTTCTACCTAATGCAATTATGTTTTCGCCTTTTTCACATCCAACGTGTGTGCTCTTTGCTAGTTTTTAACTTTAGTACAATAAAAATCTTCTGTTAGTTTCAATCTTCAATCTTTTTCCTTTTGTGTGTCTAAAAACCTCTAAAAAAAATCCATGGAAATTATTTACTTAAAGATGAAAAGTTTACATCCTAAATTCTATGGACAAATGCGAAATTAGAAAAGATAACTAAGGTTGGAGATAATGATTTCTTCTTCTCCCTTCTCTTTCCTCTCTACACTCCTTCACATTTCTTTTCTTTTTCCTTTTTTCTTTTCTTTTTTCCTCTACCAATCACCGGCCACGGCCATAGCCGATGATCGGCCTCAAGCGAGGGATGAGCTTGCTAGTGGTCGGCGAGCTCAAGCCTTGCTAGATCTGGCAAGGCGAGGCCTCGCTCGCTGGTTGTCGTCGTGGTCGGCAACTGGCTGAAGAAGAAGGAAAAAAAATTTAAAAATCAATTTTTTTTAAAGAAAAGGAAAAATTATTTAATAGAGTGCACATAGGAAAATTAAATCTAATTTTCCATACCAAACGGCGAAAAATAATTTTCAGTTGATTTTTCAAGTTTCAGCTGAACATCAAAAAATATTATCATTTTCCTAGAAAATGACTTCATGACATTCTCACATTTTCCGTCAAACGAACGGAGCCTAAGTTAATCGCTAGATCTCTTGAATTTAAAAAATAAGGCCGATCCCATCCACCAACATTCTAAACCCAAATTCGAATTGTTATTGTTTTACAATCTCATCTGGGATTTTACTTTTTTTTTATTTTAATCAAATTATTGATGCTAAGGTATTAAATTTCACACACCATACAGCTGTCGCCACGTAAGACGGAATCCCATGTGGTACGTGGGTCCCCCAGATCGGATCGGAAATGCCGTCGCCGTGGTGCCCTATATGAATCGAGACTGGTGGTTGACCAAAACTTCTCTCTCTTTCCTCGACCCCCGAAAACCAAAAACCCTAGAGAGCCCGCCGCGAGCGCGAGAACTTCCCCCCAAAACCCCCCTCCCCTTTTCCCCTCGCGATTCTCAGGGGGTTTCGCTCCAACCTATCGGATCATGGCCGCCGTCGCTCCTCCGTCCGCGAATCGTATCCTTTTTCCCCCTTTTGTTTCTCTTGAATCGGTTCGTCTCTGGTTTTTGTTCGCGATCTGTTCGTTTCCGGGTTCGATTTTGCTCGCTCGGTTGGTCTATGCGGTGCGTTGCTTTGGTTGCGAATGGCGTTGGATTTGAGCGGGGTGGGGTGGGCCGCTTCTGTTTCGGCGGGGAATTGTTCCGTGCGACACTTGAGGGGGTGATTTGAGGGACTTTACTGGCGTGTAGGCGTGTGGAAGGACGCGAAGGGATGGGGCTCTCGGGGTATTGGTTTGGGAGGGAGGGAGTTGGCTCCACCGTCTGCTCCGTCCCTCTTCATGATGCCGCGATTCGAACGTGTCTGGCCGATTCTGCTTTTGTGTCCATGTTGGTTTGTAATTGACTGTTTCCTCTATTCTGACCCAGCTGGCGTTATAATTCCCTTGTAAAGAATCGATATGGGTTCTTTGTTATGCGAATTGAAGTGAGCTTTTCTCATGTCTCTGATTTGCTTCTGGTGATCCGTGTTTCTGACTCTTCCTACTCGTTGAAATGGAAAGTGGGATTTCTTAACTTCGAATTAGAAGCTGCAGATTTGCTTCAGAAGCTGGCGTTAGATGCACAGCCCAAGACTCTGGAGATCCCAGAACCGACAAAAAAGGTGATTTGAATTTTATTCTTTACGGTTGGTTTTCTGAGACTTTCATGTACCAGTGAGACCTACTTGCTGTTGTGTGGAAGTGATGCTCCACATGTCTTGCACTTGTCATAGATTGATTTTTCTTGATCGAGCATTTATCTTTGTGGAAAGCAGGTAACTTAAACTTCATTATTTCATACCAATGCAGACTTCTGCTAATCGTTTGGGATCTGTCACAAATGGCAAGGCTGGAAATGGTCAGATCCAGCCATACGAGCCATCTGTGACACCGTCGTTGCCTGATTTTGAACCCACAATGTGCTTTGTCCCTACTGGTTATCCACCCCATGCCTATTATTATGGAGGTAAGTTAAGAACATCAATTATAATGTCGAAGTATGTTAAGTACCCTTGCAGCTGTGGGTGTTATGAGTTTTGACGGGGGATGAGAAGAATCTAACAGATGCATTTTTGTGCCGTTAGGCTTTGAAGGGACCGGTGGTGAGTGGGATGATTTCTCGAGATATGCAAGTACCGAGGGAGTTGACATGGCTTCTGTAAGTGTCTATTTTTTTGAGTTAGACGAAATCTTTTGTAGTACCGGAATTCTACTTCTCTAGCCTGACTGTATCTTCCTTTGTTCATCAAGTTTTAGCGTAACAGTTCTTTTCATTTTCTGCTGGGAATTTTTCCAGGGATTTTATGGGGAGAATGGGTCTCTTATGTACCACCATGGCTATGGGTTTGCACCTTTTGCCCCCTATTCACCTGCTACGTCCCCTGTTCCTGGAAACGATCAGACTTACGGGACTCAACACTACCACTATCCATCTCCTTATTATCAGTCTATGACTCCAACCCCTACTCCATTTACTACAGGCCCTGCTGTGCCTCCATCAGCGGAGCTTGTGACTTCTGCAGCTGGTGACCAAAAGCCTTTGCCTACCGAAACAGTCAACAATGGTGCCACGAAAGGAGCAGTAAAAGGAAGCAACAAGTCGATTCCATCAAAAATCTCAAAGCAAAAACCACCCTACAACATAAATGGTTCATTTGGAAGGGGTTCTCTGCCTAGTGGCATGGCTCCTGGGTGCCAAGATCCTCGCTTTGGGTTTGAAGGCTTGTGCTCCCCTTTTCCATTTTTTGATGGCTCAGTATTTTTGGATGGGCATCTAGGGCCAGTGGCTAACACTGGGATGATAAATTCATTCATTAATCCGAACAATGGTTCCGCCAGAAATCAGCACGCTCATCCTAATTCTAATTTCACGGTTGGTATTGTGTCTTATATGCCTTCTGTTGAATTCCTAACCCTCCAGCTCCCTTGTTCTCTATGAACTTTACACCATACTGAATAAAATTTCGATTTCTATATATTATTTGAAAATGAAGGCTTTGCTTCTGAGTATAAAGAGATTTTTAGTCATCTGAAAGGGTATATCATGTAGGAATTTTAATGGATCTTGCGTATTACAGGGTTTGCACCACACAAGACCAATATCTGGCATGGGGGTAGCCAATGGATTCATGAATGGGATGTACCCTCGCAAGTTGTATGGTCAGTATGATAGCACGATGAGATCGAACATTGGGTTTGGGCGTAGTTGGTCAGTTGATAACAAGTACAAAAACAGGGGGCATGGCAATGTCTACTGGGGTCATAGTCATGATAATGCGGATGGTCTGAATGAGCTGAACAGAGGGCCAAGAGCTAAGGATTCCAAGAATCAAAAGGATTTTACATCTGTTCTGGCTGTCGAGGGGAAGAATTTGCCATCAAATGGAGACAATGTTGAGAAGGAGAATAGGTCAAGTGTGATTCCTGACTGCACACTATACAACAAAGTTGAGTCTCCTGAAGATTACAACGATGCTAAGTTCTTCATCATTAAGTCTTACAGTGAAGATGATGTCCACAAAAGTATAAAATACAATGTTTGGGCCAGCACACCAAATGGTAACAAGAAGCTTGATGCAGCATATCGGGAGGCTCAGGAGAAAGCTGGCGGATGCCCTGTTTTCCTCTACTTCTCTGTAAGATAATTATAACTGAGAATGTGTCTTTGATTTACCATTCCTTACTTTCATCAGTGTGTTGTCTGGGATTTTCATGCGACTATTAACGTGCAGGTCAACACCAGTGGACAATTTGTTGGCCTTGCGGAAATGGTTGGCCCTGTTGATTTCCACAAGAACGTTGAGTACTGGCAACAAGACAAGTGGATGGGCTGCTTCCCTGTGAAGTGGCACATTGTAAAAGATGTGCCTAACAACTTGCTGAAGCACATTACTCTTGAAAACAATGAGAACAAACCTGTTACAAACAGCAGGGATACCCAGGAGGTATTTGCTCTTGCCTTTTCTAGCTCTTTTTACCTGTTTGTTTTAATGACTTCTATAAATTGAGTGCCGCTTCTTTTAGGTCAAGTTATCACAGGGTCTTAAAATGATAAAGATATTCCAAAATCACCTGGTCAAAACTTGCCTTTTGGATGATTTTGAGTTCTATGAGAATCGTCAGAAGGCAATTCAAGAGAAAAAGACAAGGCAGTTGCATTTTCAGAAGCAGGCAAGTCGTTTTTTACATTTGCCTTAGTATTATTTTTTTCCCATGGATGTTGTAAATGTGTCCTTATGGATTTATTTGCACTTCCACTTCTTTAATCATGTAGGAACCTTTTATTCCGAATTTAATTTACTTTTCCCTGTCGTTACAGGTGTGGGGAGGAAAGCCTACTGGCGAGAAGAAAGAGATGGCTAATGGGGAGCTAAAACCACAAGAGTGTCTACATGTTGCCTCAGATTTAACCAATGAAAGTACCCAAGATTTTGTGAAAGGGGAACTGAAGCATATAAATGATGGAATGACTGAAAAAACAGTGGATGACCCCGATAGCACAAAAGTTGTAGCTTTGGAAAAGAAGGCTGTACCAAATGGAGTTGCAAATGCTTGCTGATCAGAGCTTCTTGTTAGGGCGTTTCTCGCTGGAATTATATTGGCAGAGGATTCTTCCTGGAAACATCCAACAGAAGCATATAATCAATTCTTCATCGAACTTGTCTTGCAAGCTGGATTGCACTTAATTTTGGAGTGGCTATACAGCATCGAGGCATGAGGGGTAATCTTAGTGATCAAGCAGTTGAATCTGGCAGTAGTTCGGGATCAAAGTACCCTTGGTTGATACCTGAGGTTTCTCTTGTAGGTGATTAAGCTCCTAATCACTTTTTGTTCTCTAGGAGACTAGGAGTTTGGGGGTTGAGGTCTAATATGTTTTTTATATGCTTTTATAGGGCTTCTTTTTCTTTTGCCTTTTTCTTTTCCTTTTTTCTCTCTTGTCCTCCTTTTACTTGTTTGGTTCCTGTCTTGTGAATCTAGGAGTGATGACTTAGCTTCGCGCCATCCGAAGCTTGCTTGTATTTTTGGGTTTCTGGAGATCAAGAAGCAAGGTGGGAATGTATGTCCATATATCCGATTTTATCCTGAAGAAGCTTTTCATACTCCACACATCTCATAATTTGTCTACTCTAATTCTCCAGCATATTCTTATTTCCCCCCTAGTTTCACGTCTTTTGTTTTTCATGATGAAGTTGGTCGGGATGCCCGGTCTTTGGCCAGGGAACTGTAGATTTGCCTGAACTTGTGTAAAACCTGGATAGTTGTCGTGCTGTACTTGTCCATGGTCATGTGTTTTGGCGAACATCCCTTAGCTGCAAGCCTGTATGTGTGTGGAAGGATTCCAACAGAAATAGATTTTCCAGCACACGGTGTATGCTATGTGAAGCCTTGTGGTTCTCTTTCATTAGCACCTTCTAGTTATGAGTTTTGTCTGAAGGTCCATTATGCAGACACTTGGCCGATAAGGGTTATGCCGATCACGGAAGGCTTATTCTGTAACAGAGCTTCCAGAAAAAAAATGCCAAGTAAATGCGCAACCAATGCAGTTACGTCAGAAGTCACAGGCTATCCTCGGGATCTCCACTCGATGTGTGTGATCTTGCTTGGGTGTTCCATTCTAACTCCTGTTAAGTCACTTTCGAGAGGATTTCTTTCTGGGAACATTCGGACATGAGGCCATGGGTGATAAGAATTTGGTGCGTTTGTTTGAGTGAATTATTTTTTCCACGAGTTAGTTTTTTGGAACTTTTTGGACTTTCATGTGATTGATTTGTTGAAAATGATCAGTCGAAAGAAAACCATTTATGGTTAAAGGAAATATGTATGCTTAAGTGAGGAAAATGAAATTCCTAATTTGAAAAAATGGGAACAGATTTTCTTGAAAAATGATTTTTCGAAAAATATTTTCCTTTTTCTTGAAGTTTTCTCCTAAATAAGCACACCTCGAGATCATGTTTGACTGAATTTACTTCAAAGGAATCTCGAGTTCGTCAAGTTATAGATGAAATGAAATTCTGTAACCTAATAAGAGAGAGACAGGAAAGGAATTATCTAATCGTTAGCATTTTTGCTCTTATCTTCTTGAGAAAAAAAAAAAAAAACAAGGAAACGCCGCTTTTATTGCCCATACTCCGCAATCCAAATGCAAAAATCGTGCACATGCCGGCAAATACCGCTTTCGAGAACCGGGTCAATCTCGGAATCGTCAGAATTCAAGAAGCTTAATCATGGTAAAAACCCAAAAAAGGAAATCAAGGGAGCTTTGCAATTCGATCTTTTGGAGAAAAGATACTAAAAAAGGGTCGATACCATACCGTATGGAGCATGACCAATTCGTCGCACTTAATTGAATCGAGCTCGCATTGAATCTTAGAGGCGTACCCCCCAAGAAAGGCAATCTATGCAGTAGGCTAATATAAGATGATTCTCTTCTCCTCTTTTTGGGTCAAAATGCAGGGAATTGTCTTGTGGGTCCACAATGCCCTCAGTTTCCGGGTAGGCCCGTCATTAAATAGCCCGGCGTACCCGAATCAGTACAATCTTATCATTTCAACATGCTTATGAAAGTGTCGACCTCCCCAACAAAAATAAAAAATGCTTATGAAAGTGAATTTTTGAAAAAAATTCGAAAATTAACAAGATTGGCACGAATTAGAATGTATCCAATTTTTTTTTTCCATTTTCCATTAAATTCATAAATTCTTACGATGACACGGCTCGATATGAATTTTCAAGTGTAAAAGATGTACGACAATATAAACAACCAAATCCACGTGCCATGTCCATGCATGCACATCGAATATTACAAAAAAGAGGTGAAAGAAACAGGAATGGGGAGAAGTAAGACGAGCGTAAACGAACGTGAAAGGAGATAGATATGAATAAAAGTGTGATTGAGTTAGATACTATTCAATCTCAATTTTGATCAAATCAACATTCGACACTAGGGTAGCAATTGACCCGTGCGGATGCAACTCGATTTTTCAAAATCGAGCAGAGTTGATTGAGTGCTCAAGAAGACCGTGCTTGCCTCTATCATCATATAGCTGAAAAAGCTAACGAAGCTCGTTTTTAGAAATTGAAATTTGGAAGTAAAATCACAAACTCCTATTTTGCGATTTGACACGCAAAGCAGGTGTAGAAGTCTAGCGGTCACATCAAGCAAACGCTTCTAATTACTTCCTTCATATAAAAAATCGAGACGAGCAGATCAAAATGATTGTCCATAATTAAGATCTAAATTTCCCTTAATCTTAATTTATCATCGAAATATTCCCTTTTGGGCATGTTTCCCCATGTCGGCACTTACCTAAAAAGAGATGATTGAAAACAAACGTGGGGAAATTAGAAGGAAAACGAAAAACAAATTTTTTTTTTTTTTCCCTTCGTTTTTGGATGGTTTATATATGTGGCGCTATCTTCTCCATTAAAGTTCAGGGCCCTTCTTCTCCTAGAGGCAACCCCAACGCGTGTCCACCGATAACCGAAATTAGATTTTTTCCCCTTTTGCCCCTCCTTCGAAAAACAAACAGAAATGGGCCAAAGGTTCAAACAAGCGTCACCCGCCGGTCACAAGCATCTCCGCGACCCGCCCCGTTTCTATCCCCTCGAGTGACGCCACCCCCGCCATAGGGAGGCCGCCACGTGGGAGGTCCAGGCGGCACCCGCGGGTGAGAGAGGGAGAGCGGGAGGGAGGGGGCACCAATCGAGTGCCCGTGGTGCTATTTGAATCACGAGTCGAGGGAGAGACAGAAGAGTTTTTTCTCCTCCATCTTCACGCGCACGCTCTCACTCCCGTAACCCTAGGCGGCTGCGAGACCCGTTGTCCCCTTTCCCTCTCTCACTCTCTCTCTCCTCGTTAGGGTTTTTTGGTTCTTCGCTGTTCGCTTCTCTCTCTCTCTCCCCCCTCCTCTAAAACCCTGTCCGTACTCCGAATTGTGCTGCTCGTAGGGTTTTATCGCCGCCTCCCCCATCGGTACCGCCGCCTCCCCTGGGAGATCTAACCTACCGCCGGGTTTTTTTCTCTCGAGTCGCCGATCGAGCCATGGCCGCCGTCGCTCCCTCCGCTGATCGTATCCTTTTCTTCTTCAATCGGGTTTTGGGCGGTTGTTCGGGATCCGTTTGTTCTGTTGGATTTGGTTCTGGTTCTGGTTCTGGTTGCCTGGTTTCGATTGATCCGAGTAGCGGCGTGCGTTTCCGTTTATTGTCAATCGTTGTTTTTTCGTGCGTGGTTTTTAGGTGCTGCTCTTCCTATGTAGGAAGGGCTAAGTGATTCTTTTTTGAGTTTTGGACTCTTCTCTGGATGCCGTGATTCGGGTTGTTCTATAGTTTCTGCCTTGGGGTTTTGTGTTGGTTATTATATGATTGAATTGGTTTTGTTTGGGAATGATGAACGAGCTGGGTGGGTTTTCATGGTTTTGTTGTTTCTTGTGCGTTTCACTCTACACTTGTTTGAAAAAGCTCTCTGCTCGTAATTTGCAAAGGTGAAGTTAAGCGTGTTTTGCTTGCAGTTGCTACGCAAGTTGATTGTTTATGCTTCATACCGGTGGAAATATCTGTTTCCTTAACTTTGTTTACAAACAGAAGCTGCAGACTTGATACAGAAATTGAACTTGGATGCTCAGTCCAAGACTCTCGAGATGCCTGAAGTGACCAAAAAGGTAATTTGCACCTCACCAATTTTGGGGTCTACATGTACGTCTTGTCCTAAGTAATTACCAAGAAATGGAGTCAGCATCAAGTTTCTGAGTATTTTAGACACGAGGAGGATTTTTATCAGCCATTGACTAGATGGGCTTCATCGATTCTTTATGCAGACTTCAAATCAAAATGGATCCGCTGACGGTGTCAATGTTGCAAATGGCCAGATCCAGTCATACGATGCATCTGTGACAGAGCCAACCATGTGCTTTGTCCCCAATAGCTATCCCTATTATTATGGAGGTAAGGTTTGGGTTATCAGTTTCTGATTACAGTAAAGTTGGATCTCTTTGCAGTTGTGGGGGTCGGTACCTTTGAGTGCCATGAGAAGAGTATTGATGATGGATTTGTGTTCCGTCAGGTTATGACAGCTCTGGTAGTGAGTGGGACAATTTTTCAAGATATGCAAACGCGGAGGGAGGAGTGGACATGGCCTCTGTAAGTGTCTAATGTTCAATTGGGATTTTTTTTTTTTTCATGAAGTATTGTTTTATTGCTTTAGAGTGTTTTTGGCTGTCTTATGTTTCTTATCAGTTCTTTTTTCATTGATGCTCAATATTTCAGGGATTTTATGGGGATAATGGGTCTCTTGTGTATCATGGTTATGGGTTTGCACCATATGGTCCGTATTCACCTGCCACTTCACCTGTTCCTGGAAATGATCAACTTTATGGAACTCAGCAGTACCACTATCCATCCCCCTATTTCCAGTCTACCATGACGCCAACTAGTGCACCTTTCACTCCAAGTCCAGCTGCTCCATCGGCAGAGCTTTCGACTTCTGCTGCTTCTGACCAAAAGCCTTTACCTGTTGAAACAGTGAATGGAAACTCCAATACTGCAACCAATGCAGTGGGGAAGGGAAACAACAGGTCAGCTTCTTCAAAAACGTCAAATCAAAACTCATCTTATAATTCGAATGGTTCACTTGGAAGGGGTTCTTTACCTGGTGGTGTGGCTTCCGGGAACCAGGATCCTAGACTTGGATTTGATGGGTTTCATTCCCCGCTCCCATGGGCCGATGGTACGGTATTCCCTGATGGGCAGCTTGCACCGTTGTCTACCAGTGGAGCGACAAATTCATTCCCAAGTGCCAATAACAGTCATTCGAGGAACCAGCACTTCCGTCCTAATTCCAATTTCATGGTACGTGACTATTTCTCTGTTCCTGTTCCAGTTCCACCACCTGAAAAGCCCACTAGGAAATGACTATTTCAAGTAGATAAACACAATAAAACTTTGATGTGTATAGTTGCCTTAATATGCAAGTTTGGGTGCATTAAACTCCCTTGATGGTTTTTCTATTATCTAATCATCTGAAATGGTGTGATATTCATTTTTTAAGTGTCTTTTGGATCCACAGGGTCTGCACCACACAAGACCTTTATCTGGCATGGGGGTATCTAGTGGATATATGAACAGGATGTACCCTAACAAATTATACAGTCAGTATGGAAGCACAATTAGATCTGGCATGGGATTTGGGTCAAGTAACTATGATTCAAGAACAAATGGGCGTGGATGGCTGGCTGTTGACAACAAGTACAAAAACAGGGGACATGGCAATGGCTACTACGGGTTTGCTAACGAGAATGTTGATGGTTTGAACGAGCTGAACAGGGGCCCCAGAGCAAAGGGATCCAAGAACCAAAAGGGCTTTACACCTATTTTGGTGGTTAAGGGGCAGACTTTTCCCTCCAATGGAACAAATGAGGAAGAGAAGAATAAGGGGAGTGTGATTCTGGACCGCGAGCTGTATAACAAAGTCGATTTTCCTGAAGATTATGAAGATGCTAAGTTCTTCATCATCAAGTCTTACAGTGAAGATGATGTCCATAAAAGTATAAAATACAGTGTTTGGGCCAGCACGCCAAATGGTAACAAGAAACTTGATGCCGCATATCGGGAGGCTCAGGAGAAACCTGGCAGCTGCCCTGTTTTCCTTTTCTTCTCGGTAAGATATTTAGGACAATTGCTCCATTTTTACTTGTGGTCAGAATACACGAATGATTCTAGTTATGCCATTTATCGTGTAGGTCAATACAAGTGGACAATTTGTCGGTCTTGCGGAAATGGTTGGCCCAGTTGATTTCCACAAGAGTGTTGAATACTGGCAACAAGACAAGTGGAATGGCTGTTTCCCTGTCAAGTGGCATGTTGTCAAGGATGTGCCGAACAGCTTGTTGAAGCATATTACACTTGAAAACAATGAGAACAAACCTGTGACGAACAGTAGGGATACCCAGGAGGTATTTTCTTGCTCCTTGCCTTGATTTCTTTCTTTTTAAATTCTTTCCCTTTGGTAACTATAGGGTTGTGCTTCTGCAGGTGAAGTTACTGCAGGGTCTTAAGATGATAAAGATATTCAAAGAACATCCTGTCAAAACTTGCCTCTTTGATGATTTTGAGTTTTATGAAAATCGTCAGAAAGCAATTCAGGAGAAAAAGGCAAGGCAGCTGCAATTTCAAAAGCAGGCAAGACTTACTTTTAGTTGCCTTCTATCTCTTTTCTTTTATGTGCTTTCTTTGCCTGTAGACTTCTGCTTTAGGAGATAGCTACTTGAGGTGATTTTCATCTGCGATTTGTTGAGTTTCTTCTTTATTTTGTTATTGAAGGTATGGGAAGGAAAGCCGACAAGTGAGAAGAAAGAGATGGCTAATGGGGAACTAAAACCACCACAGAAGTCAGTGGAAGTTGCGTCGGAATTTGTCAAGGAAACTTCGGCAGCTCAGGCTAATGGGGATATGAAGCTTTCTGATGATGGAGTGACGGAGAAAAAGGCTGATGATGCAAAAATTGTGAAAGCAGTTGCTTCTGAGAAGAAGGCCCTATCGAACGGGGTGGCGAATTAGTGCTAATTGAAGCTGCGTGTGCATAAGGGGGTGTGTGGTGGTAGTGTTTTACCTTCTATTACAGGCAGAATTATCTAGTGAACTGAAACAGGCTGGTCAGTTCTCTTTCAAGCTCAAGCAGCTGGATTGGTCTTTGGTTTAGAGAATCATAATAATGCTTGTTGGGATGGAAAGGCATCCTTTCATTGATGAAGAAGCTGTTGATGCTGGCTAGTTTTCTGGAACTGAGTACCTATTAGTCGACGTTAGAGGGCTTTTCTTCTAGCACTTTAGCACCTAACTTTTGGTTTTTGTTTTCTAGGAGTTTGGATTGGGGTTGCTTTTAGTTTTACATGCCTTTTCTTTTATAGCATTTTCTCTTATATTTTCCTTTTTGCTTCTTTTTCCCCTCCTTTTAGTTGTTTGGTTCGTCGTTGCTGTCCATTTCCTTCCTACTTAGGTCAATTGTGGAGTACTTTTCGGCTCTCAAATACTTGGGACCTCCTGTTTGAATGAGAACTGATTCAAGCTTTATTGCAGTGGATGATCGCTTTAATACATGATTTGTTTCGGACCGTTTTAATAAAATGCCTAAGTCGACCCTTTGAAGAAGAAGCAGGTCTTTGTGTTGATGTTGCACATTACTTTTTGTTTGGCATGGATGTTATCTAATTTCGTTATTGATGGTTGATGTGCCCAAAAACGTTTGATTTCACCCTGCACGGTGGGCATCCTTCCTGTTCCGCTGCTTTTGATGAAGTGATGCACAAATATGCCATGTAACTTTTCCTTGTCCAAAGCTTTCCGATGCCGAGGATATGACTTTCATACCTTGTGTTCTTTGTGGTTTCGGGTGAATCTTCCTCCTGGTGTATTGTTAAGCCCGAGAAGGTCGACTACATCGTACTTGGAAAGAGAAGCAAAGAGAAAGGGCCGTTTGGTTACTGTGAAAATTTCAACTTTTCTGTTTCCATTGACATTTGCATAGACATGAAAATTTGTCTGGTGATCATCTGGGAAGCGAGTCCAAACGAGAACAGGCGAAGACAAACCCTTTTGTTCCTGGAGTGAAAACACTGGTGTTCATCCTTTCTTCTCCATGCCTTTCATATGTGGGTTGAGTCATTGGAGATGCCAATTGCGTTTAAATCGAGGACTTCCCCTTTGAAGATTTGAGCTTCGGATCGACAAAGCTTCATGGATGGATGGGGGAGCTTCAAGACTATTTCGTAATTAACGGGGCAGCGTTCTTTCATCATTTGCGTTGACAGACAGGAATGATGGGCAACTTTAAGTGAGGATTGCGGTCTTTGTTGCGAAGGATGGGAATTGGTATTTTTGGGATTGAGATTTCATGTGAGGTTTTCAGGTCGAAGCTTCTTGAAGCTAACCCCCCAAAATAAAACAAGAACATCATGTTATAACTAAATAATTTTGACGTGGGATGTACCAAGTTTTAATGGTACCCACTTGAGGAGCAAGTCGCAATTCACTCGACACAACACCCATGTTTCCAAAAGAGAAAACACAACCATTCGCAACGTCACAATTTTCATTTTCGATGAAAAATTCTTGAACCATTAACCAATCGCGTTTTCAATGTTTTAGTGTCCATTCTTCTTTATGAATATGAGGCTTGTCCATTTGGGGCATTTACCCTGAATCGATTAAAACCCCCAGCAAGTAGATGAGCATATTCTTGTAGTCTCTCAGCTTGTATTCAAAGGAGAACTACAGACATGTGCATGATAATCAAACGCGAGAAACGATGTGGCGATTTCCGAAACATCAGGAACAAGTATCAGGAACAAGTATCGCAAGCCACAACAGCCATATCTCTAAGTAACCACTTACATGGCAAAATCGTGATGCCCCATGAAATCTCGGAGACTCGCTAGCGCTTTTGACAATGGTAGACTATTAGTTTTCACTTGGCAGCATCTGCCATTGTTTCTCAAAGGAAATGGCATCCAATGAGAGATCCAACATGATCAGTTTAAGATGATTTAGTCACCACAAGTTCGTTCATGAATTTTAATCCACCATCCAGTTAACATCGAATCTGCTGGTTTCCCCTCACTGCCCCTTCAAAAGTAACCTTCCTTGCTAATGCCTGAAGCTTTGGATTCCAGCACAAGAATAGTCTGCTTTAGTAATACAAGGTTACTTTACACTGGCGATGGCTGACTTCCGATGAGGGACAAACAAGGAGGTATCGACCTCATGCACTGACGGGGATTTGTTCCTTGACTTCTGACACCAGAGGGGAACGAGTTGCCTTGAGATCCTTGATGAAGCTCCTAAGGCATCCATTTATAATGCGAGGTGCCGCCCCATCGCAGAACCGTTTTGCTAGATCCACAGCCTTCAGAAATCACAATGGAATCACTGATTAGTCGTCTGCAACGTAGCCAGAGAGCAGAACCCATAATACACAGAGTAAACTTACCTCGTTGATGACAATCTGATGACGAGTTCCAACAACTGAAATCTCAGACATCGCGAGATGGAGGATACAAAGCTCTAAGATTCTGCCTGCAGGGGCAATCTGTATCATATAAACAGGCAAAACAACTGTCATTGGGAGTTGGCGGAAGGCAGAAACTCATTTGTAGCTTGGTGGTAATTCAAATTTTAGATATAAACAAAAGAAGTGGCACAGACATTACTAGGGCCTTACGTAGACACTATTCAAATGTTTCACATCGTAAGAAATAACATGACAAACTAAACATGGCATCCAGAGAAGGAAATATCGTCAAATGGTAGGGCCAGAGTCATCAGTATTGCGCCCCAACCTCAGACTGTGGTGAAAGCTGTTAAACCATAAGTGAATTTATTATTTTGACAGATCCATTGTAACAGTTTGCAATTATGCTATTATGCCGTACTAATGAGCTGGATTGTAAAGATGACACGCAACTATATATTGTCTAGTACATTCTAAGCGTGCTATGTAGAAGGGTTTAAAGGCTTATTACATTGATTAGGTGCAGAAGATGAAAATAAGAGGTAAAGACATAGGAGATTCTCTTATCTTTCAGCAAACTATTGATTGGTAAGTTTGCTACAAGTTATTTTAGAAAGGGGGGCAATCTAATTTCAATAAAGGAATCCAGCAGAAGAATATAAACTCAAGGAGGAAACTCTATATGCAAATGGAAATAAAGCTGCCTACCAAAGAAAAGCAAAGGAATCGATAACTTCAGTAAAACACAGTGCATATGGACGCTTAAAAGTTGGAAATACTTTAAGCATCTCATGAGAGCACATCAAGAACATGAGAATTAGACTGCCATTTGACGTAATAATTTTGAAAACTTCATGGCATCAATCATCTGCCTCATCTATGTTCCTCCGAAAATGTTCAGCCAATTGTTAAATAAGAAATGTTTCCATTTCATGTCCAAATAGAGTATCATGAACTTAGAATTGGAAGAAGAGACTCATTAGAACTTAAGATCAATGATCATGGAAATCTGCTTCTCCATAGAATAGCCTTTGCAGACCCCTATCCAAGTAAAAAATATGTGTTGTGAATGCAAAGCTAACTCACAGACCCAAGACTAATGGCAATGTATAGCCTAACAGGGTGATTTGCTACACACTAGATCTCAAGCAATAATTTTATCATAAGTGCAGGACCACAACAAAGCACACTGTGCCCAAGAAAAACTAGTCAACAACATTCTTAAGAAAGATATACCTATAGCAAACATAGAAAATGACAAATTTTACACAAGGACCTACAAAAAGGACGACCTTCCAATTTTCAGGCGCAACTTTGTCAATGACAAGCACATGACTATCCCACTGATCCGTTACTGCAACCAATAGCTTCCTTGTAAAACTGCAGCAAAAGCGAACTTAATAACATGTGTAATTACAAATGCGACACAGATTCACAATGACAACATGCATAAGATTTGTGAGTTGCTGATGACTTTACCGCAGAATCAATTTGCTGTATACCATCTTTGGTGGGGCAGACAAGACTTCACCTTCTGCAGGAACAAAGAAAACAGCATGAATTTACACCTCTTGAACGATGGATGATGAAGGGCAAGGAGAATGGGAGAAGCAATCAGCAGTTATAAATCTCTTCATACCAATTGCACTCTCCTTTTCATCGATCTGCATAAGCTCATCAGCTTCTTCTGTTGTATCCGTTGTGACAGGTGGCCCTCCAAAGCTCATGTGGTTGTATTCCAGCAATGATGCCTTGTCAAATTCATAACCAGGCTCTGCATGTGTGTTTGCACAGGAAAGTAGTCAAATGATCATCTTCTTACACGGAAAAAGAGAACAACATTGGAAAGCCATGTATATTGTACTCAGATATCTAACAAACTACAAGATCAGTCGTGCTGAAAAGATTGACTGTCTTGAGAAGAGAGGGCATTACCTCTTCTCATATTCATTCGCTTCTCAAAAAGTCGAACGGGGTCAGACCCTTCTAAACAAGCGGCATAGGCAATTGATCTGTCCAGCATACCAGCAAAGTTAGGCTCAAAGAATACACAACAGTATCATCATACAACAGAAACTGCTAGTCCCGAAAACAGAAAAAACAGAAACTGCTAGTCTCGAACAAAAAATGTCTTAAAGAAACGGATAGCGGATGAGAACTAGCACCAAGAGTTCAAGATTAGACTATCATTAAGTGAGTGTAATCAATTTTACTTTCCAAAAAAGCAAC
The DNA here is from genome assembly GCA_001662345.2 of Metrosideros polymorpha var. glaberrima. Classification (NCBI taxonomy): domain Eukaryota; kingdom Viridiplantae; phylum Streptophyta; class Magnoliopsida; order Myrtales; family Myrtaceae; genus Metrosideros; species Metrosideros polymorpha. Next base: position 21,927,721 of record BCNH02000002.1, on the reverse strand, counting down.
AGAGTAGAAGTGGGATTGTTAGACCTTGAGTTTACTTATATTTTAATGATGGATGCAAAAGTGGCTGCAGCAAGTCTCATACAGTTGGTTTAAGTTTTGTAAGAAATGAGCAAAAGAAAGTTATCATATATCCAATCTCGTGTTAATATCTCTGATTCCAACTCCATCGTTCATTTGGAACACTCTGATTCCAACTCCATCGTTCATTTGGAACTTGTAGTGCAAGAATGAGCTCTACTATGGTCCCAAATCCAATTCCATAATAGAATTGAATAACTGAGACTTAAAATTTTGTCAAATCACGAGTCCAAGGCACTGGACTTGCCAAATGCCAACACCTGTGTTCCTATCACAATCAAGACCAAAACAACCACAACCTAGACCAACATCTTCGTTGCTGCTATCTCCAGCACCACCATCACCAGTCACCACCACCACCACCACCATTCCCTCACAAAACCCATTTAGTTCAAGCAGTTCTGTACATGTAATTCCAAACGAAAAATCTCTGAAGCTCTAACAAAGTTAAAGGCTTTGAATAATCATTCCCCACGTGGTTCTTCAATTCCTTCCACAGCACAGGATACGATAAAACAAGAACCAGAGAAATTTCACCCAAAAAGAAAAACAAGAAAACGAGAGAGAGTGCATACAAAGCGAGCTCACGGGCGGCTCTGGGGCTGCAAAACCGGCCGCTCTTATCGATCTTGGGAAACATTTCTTTCGCCGGCGCAACCGAGCCCCTCGACCTCTCCACCGCCTCCTCCACCGCCGAAACGGAGGCCCGGAGAGAGGTTCGCGAGCAGAGCACCGCCAAAGGCCGTTCCTTTAGAGCGCCTAACACGACGGATGAGCTAAAAGGCCAAGACTTCGCGCAAAACGGAGACGGAGACGGAGACCGAGGCAAGGCGGGGCGGGAACCCGACTCGAGAGAATGGGTTCTTGTGTAGAGAGCCGTCGAGGAAGTGGAGCAGCTGAGAATGGAGGTTCCCTCCATTTTTGCTCTGCTACAGCACAGTTTGCAGGCCTCGGTCGCAGGAAAGCTCTCTATCTGGAGCTCCTACCATATATATCTTCTTCATCTTTTCGAGCCCAAAGGGATATAATAATATCAGCAAAAACGACGTCGCTCCTCCGCAAAAGTGCGCACACGGCCTTAATCGGTCAATCCCATCCGCTCTTCAAAACTACGTCGTCTCTGGTGGAGCAAGCGCTGCTTCCAAAATCTCTCTCGCTCTCTTCTCCTCTGCTCACCATCTTCGACTCTTGATTGATTCGGTTGGACAAAAAATCGCCGCCGCCGTCGCCGTCTACCGAGAATTGCGTTTGGGAGAATATGAAAGCTGCCAAAACTCGCGCCCTCCTCGCATTGTTGTCGCTCTGTGTTCTCTCCGTCGCCGGATCAGCCTCCTCCTCTCTCCCTAGAGATCCGTTCGTCGGGATTGCTCCTGAAGGTGTGTGGATCCTTCCGATCGTCGACCACTCCTCGGTTCTTCCTCTGTCGTTTCGTTTTTGGGCGCCACGGCTTGTTCGTTTTTTTCTTTAGCCGCGTGTTTTTGGATGATTCGGTGAGCTCGTTCTGGTTTCCAGATTTGAAGTATTACGAGTCGTCGGATGTGATCAAGTGCAAGGACGGGTCGAAGAAGTTCGCCAGAGCTCAGCTCAACGACGACTTCTGCGATTGCCCCGACGGAACCGACGAACCAGGTTTGTTTTCGCTGATGTTTCTCTCTCTCTCTCTCTCTGTCTCGCTTTTCTCTTACTTCTTGGGAATTGGCTTGTGATACCTGTATCTACCATTTGTGTACTTGAGCCAGGAATTGCTCTTCTTTATATGTATGATAATGGTGAAACCCAACCTACAAGTTATCAGTAATGTGTTAGAGAACATATGATGTCCGAAAATTTTGACATGGTTTCCACGATCTTACTGATCATCAATGAAGCTATGCAACAATCCATTTATTTCCCTTTTTTCCTTCTCCGTTTTGCTCAAGTTATTGAAGTTCCATGCTTTCTAATATGCTGGCTTTAGTTTTTTGTGGAAGCTTTTAGTATTTACTTCTTCTTTTAAAGATAGAAAATAAAAAATCACTGAAGACATATTGCCTTGTGGATATCCAGGAACATCAGCATGCCCAGGTGCAAAATTTTACTGCAGAAATGCAGGACATATTCCCGTGTTGCTTTATTCTTCCAGAGTGAATGATGGTATTTGCGGTAAGTAGCCAGGTGAAATTCTACTCTGTTCCATTGTTCCTCTCTGCCATTTCATCTTTGACTGAACAAGCGGGCCTTCTTCAAGTCTGACTTTATGTTGTAGAATAATTGTTCCAGCTTGCCTCAAAGTACAATAACAACGATCCTCATCCAATTTTGCGGTCTACTGGCATATGAAAGTCATATTGTGTTGATTCTGTTATTTTTTATTTTATTTTCTTGAATTGGTTAAAGAAAAAACTCTTTCTTGAAAGTTGAACCTGCCATGTTATGCAGACTGTTGCGATGGGAGTGACGAGTATGATGGGAAAGTAAATTGCTCAAATGCATGCTGGGAAGCAGGAAAAGTTGCTAGAGATAAGTTGAGGAACAAGATTTCGACATACAAAGAGGGTGTCACCCTACGTAAACAGGAAGTTGAACAAGCAAAGTTAGGTCTTGCAAAGGATGAGGCAGAGCTGACGAAGCTTAAAAATGAGGAGAAAATACTGAAAGGGCTTGTACAACAGCTTAAAGGTGTGGATTAAACTTGTCATCATCCTTTACTCTTCTCCTTTTTATGACGTATGCATTGGGTTCTTTGATACCTTCTGTCGGTATATTCATTTGGGACCAAGAGTTAATAAAGTGTTCCTTGGAACACTTATTCATAGATCTAGCCCGCATTCATAAAATTCCATTCGATGATCCTGTTCTGATGTCTGCATCAATCAGAGTTCAAATCTAACTTGCTATCCACTAGAGATATGATTGCATCCTAAATAACACTAATGCATATTAGGCTTCCACTTTTTCATCTTTGTGATGTTTTCACTTATTTCTGCTGTTCAACAAATTTCAAATATGTATTATAGGAGTACTTGTGTGAACTTACTAAAATATATGAAATTCGTTTTTGTTTTGCTCATGACTCATGCAGAGCGTAAAGAACAAATAGAGAAGGCAGAGGAGCAAGAACGCTTGCAGAAAGAAAAAGAAGAGAAGGAAAAGAAAGAAGCTGAGGAGAAAGCCCAGAAGGAGAAAATAAATACTGAGGAGGAAGCTAAACAGGAGAAAAAGGAAGGGGAGATAAAAGATGAAATTGAGGACAGAGGCGTAGATAGCACGGACCACGAGAAAATTGGGCTAGTAGAGGATTCACCTTCCAATCAGGTCAAATGATGTTCATCCTAATCATTTTGCAAATTTTTTTTTTTTTATTTCGGATGTTTGGTAGACTGTACTTGATACTTGTCATTTCTTGATGGTGACATCCCCGCCGGAAAAGACTTAGTTTTTTGTTTTTCTCATATCTATGTTTCAGGTACTAAAATTTCTTACATCTGACATGTAAATGTTGTAGAGCTGTTTTAGTCTTTTCACTGGAATAGCTTCTTTAACGGTTGAATTTGTTTTATTTTATTGCATTGGCTGAATATGTATTCAAGCATAATTTAAGCATATCAAAGCTTGAAAGATGAGTGAGGATACTATTGATAAGCCCAGACAAGCTTGCAAGGTTTACACAGTTGAATGAAGACTGCCTTTTTCAATGAAGTAGGGCAAAAATATCGACTTTCTTCAAATGATATCCCTTGTGATTGCACAGTTTCCTTGCAAATTGTCCCACTAAGAAATTGCAATTACAACTTCCTTGCTACTTTCATTTCGAAGTGCATTGCTTTGTCAACATACTTCGAACTTAGCCTAGTCTTGTTTTTGCAAAATATTAATGGAGTAGCTTGACATATTTACCACATATTTACCACCACTGTGAGTACATTGTACAGTCTAGACCAGAGTTACCTAATATTCTTGTGATACATGCAGATTTGATTCTAGATCATTGCTAGTATCGTGCATGTACCACTTATGAACGAGCTCTCTGCATTGCATTTTTTAAAATTTTTCGGGTGCTTGTTTTGCTAACCGTGATTGTCTTCCCTTACAATAAGCTTTGTTGTTTTTGACATCCATCCATTCTATAGAATGTGGAGGAGGACTTTGAAACTTTGACAGAGGTTGAAAATGACGATAATGCAGTAAGCCAGGGACAACAGGCTAATGGTGTGGGCCAGGTAAATAAATACTTCGAGTGAGAGAATATCCAATGAATTTAGCGTTTTTTCACTTTGGTCCTTTGTCTGTTTTATACAGCATGTAGTAGAAGAAAAAGATGAATCTGTTTCCCCAATAAGCCAAAAAGAGTCTGAAATCTCAGCTGAAGATGAGTTGCCCGCTGATCAAGTGACAGCAAGAGTATGTTTCCTTAGTCTTTGGTTGCACTGACCGGAAGTTTAGAGGAACATCTTTTTGTCATTAGGTTCTACTGTATCAATGCATGTATCGTGAATATGTCTTTGGGGAAAAATGAATATATTTTAGAATATCTTAAATGATGTCTCATAGCACACATAAATGCTCATAATCATGACAGAAACAAAGTTCCAGAATAAGAACCCCTTCCCTACTCTGTTCACATTTGCTGTTTTGATGACCGTTTGAACATGGTGCGTGCGTGTGTATATATTTATAATATATATACACTTTTCATTTGCAATCTACTTTCTCTTATTTATAAAGTGAGCAAAATACTTTTGTTTGCCTTGCTGAAGCCAAGCCTTTCTTTGTTGCTGTTAATAAGAAAAAGCATGCATCAGATTCTTCAGTAATATATCCCAAGTTTTATGTTGTTCATTATTCAATCATTGTTGATTGATTGGAGGCTCTGGCAACCGTTCTTTTGCAGCATTGTGCTGCATAGACAATTAGACATACTGTGGTAGGAAGAAATAATATATCTTTGTGACCCAAGTCAAGTTTTAATCTGGATTCTGTGGATGTATAATTATATGTGTTTGCTGGAAAGTAAGGTTTTGTTCATCGAACTTTTTCTATATTATGTGGTATCTTTTTAGCAAATACTTTCCTATATGCAAAGTTTTCATGGGCTGCTGAACCAGGAGTGTTATTAATATTCTCAAGCACTGTATTGAAATGAATAAAGTTCTCATTTTCCACTGACTTGGCATAGCCAGTATATCTGTGGCAGTGATCTTCTGCTTGGTTCTTTCCTTTTGCGTTTTTTGTTTACCATATATTTAATGGAAAACATCATTTTCTCCCCATGGCTTCTCCAGAATAATGATTTATCTGAGGATACTGAAGCACTTTCAAAGGAAGAGTTGGGCCGGCTTGTTGCTTCTCGTTGGACGGGAGAGAATATTGAGAAGGAAGGTAAAGATAGTTTTTCAGAAGATAATGAAGGAGAAAACCATGAAGAAATGTCAGAAGATGCACGTGATGAAGAAGATGACGAATATGCTTCTGAAGCTGATGATGATGACCAAAGATACGAGGAGGAGGATGTAGAAGATGATGTAGACGAGGATGTGCCTGTGGAAGATCATTATGATACTAGTTCGTCTCACGAGTATCAATCAGATGATGAATTAGACTTGTCAGGTTTGCCTTTTGCAAGCTAATGGTGTCTCTTATTATTATAATTATTTTTTTGGTCAAAATGTTGACTCTTATTTTGTTCTCCAAGTTATACCAGTTAATAAATCCTTGAAAATTTCCAGATACAACCACTCAGACTAGCCCATCTTGGTTGGAGAAGATACAGCAAACAGTTCGAAGCATTCTCCAGGCTGTCAATCTTTTCCAGACTCCAGTGGACAAATCTGGTAATTTTCAAGTTTATTGTCCCATAACAGGCTTAAAAATTGATAAGCGGTATTAAATTGCCATCCTCGCTATTTTATAGAGGCTGCTCATGTACGCAAGGAATATGATGGGTCCAGTGCCAAGTTGTCTAAAATAGAGTCGAGAATATCAAAGTTATCAGATAAGCTGAAATATGATTTTGGTGAGTATGATACAGTTGTTTTTTACTCAGCATGAGAAACTTCCCCATTGACTGGTCTCTCATAAATGAACTTGACGATATTGGTGCAGGGCAAGATAAGGAGTTCTATTCATTCTATGGACGTTGTTTTGAGAGCAAACAAAATAAGTAAGGATTATTTTCCATGCTTCACATGGAGTTTCCCCTCAAAGTTGCTGTGAATCAGTTTAAATATATTGCTCACGTCATTGGCTTTTCGTTTCAGGTATGTTTACAAAGTCTGCCCCTATAAACAAGCTTCACAGGAGGAGGGCCACTCCACGACTCGACTGGGGTATGAATTTAATGATCATAAGACTGTGAAGCATGGATTAGACTTTGTAGTTGCGATCCCTGGTGACAGCTTTCTTTTGTTAATAATTGAGGGATGTAAACTTCTGAAATCTAAAAATTTCTGGCCATGTTGATTATTCCCCTCTGTTTATGTGACTTCCATTTTAGAAGATTGACATCCATTCCACCAAACTTGCTTGTAACAGTTATTTTACACTTATTGATCCTTGTTTGCATGTAGGCAATGGGACAAATTTGATGACGCGTATCGGGTCATGATTTTCTCAAATGGCGACAGATGCTGGAATGGTCCTGATAGAAGTTTAAAGGTTCTGATATGCACTCTTCTGAAGAGTCCATGATTCTATAGCTACAGTCTGTTCTCTGTGGTCTTTCTGATCTCTTATTGAATTAGCATCTGAAGCATTTGCCTCATTTTACCTTTGCAAATGCTTTCGGTACATTAGGACAACGAGTTTGAAATCATTGACATCATGGCTTGAACAGCCCCATTACATGCCCATAGATTATGTGGTAAAGTTGAAATTGCAATCTGAGCAGCTGATGCTCGTTATCAAATAAGTTGTTTCTCAGACAACCAAGATTAATTCGGTCAAAATTAGTATAAGTTATGCCTGTTTTTAGGAGCGACTAGTGTTGCCAAGTGCATTTCTTACAGAAAAAAGGTTTCTGTGCATTTGGATTCTGATATCTGGAGCCTTGTGGTTGCAGGTACGACTAAGATGTGGGTTGAAAAATGAGGTTGCTGATGTAGACGAACCAAGTCGCTGCGAGTAAGAATCTCTCTCTCACACACACACAAACACACAACCCCCCCCCCCCCC